>WSYH01011863.1:0-19923 GCA_036426205.1 Ascaphus truei
TGTTTCTAACGCACGTATCCCTTTTGTCCCTCACTTACGCTGGTACAACAGGGGCCGCATCCCTATACTATGGATCGGTCCCTGCAGCAACCACAAGCTGAGGGGAGTCGGGGCCTAGCTGGGGCTTATGAGGGTAATTCTGGCCTAGTGCAGGGACCACATAGCCCAGCACATACAGTACCTCCTACCCCTATCCTGTCCCTGCAGTGGGAGCCGCCAGCGAGCCCACCGCCACCCAGAACATCCCTACAGCAGCAGGGGTGAGCAGAGGGGAAACGGGAGGCCGGGTAACCAGATGGTACCAGGGCTACATACATATATATATGGAGCATAGGGGAATAGGGAACAATCCCCTAACTGGTGCTACAAACGTCACATGTGGTAAGGAATATGTTAAACAAATCCGGAATCCATGTAACATGAAATGACAAATCAATCCAGGTGCACAATGAGGTGTTCCAATCGTCAAAGAGTCTGTCGTGCGCTTCCATGTGCAGAGCAGCAATCTGATTATATCAGACACTGGGGCAATACACGAGGGAGCTCCGCTCGGCCACAGAATCGACCGGTGCAGGGGGGGTGTTAGTAGCTTACCTCACCTGCATCTCCGGTCTGGGACCCGCTCACCTCGGCTGCTCCTGCGTGCCACCGTCTTGGAATGGTCAGGATACAATGGTGGATTCGGCGCAACTGCGCATGCCTGAGTCAGAAAGGCTCCCGGAGTTCTTCAATAAACTTTATTAGCAAAAACACACAAGGGCTAACACCGCATTCTCCCCCTCTACGCGTTTCACCCTCACAGATAGGGCTTCGTCTCGGAGTACAGTATATAATATATATATATATATATAACCATAATACTGAGTTAAGTTATGGTGAGTAAAAAAAGTGACAAAAACCCCCCACAGGAAAGCAAATATAGCTGTATGCTCATCTGCATGTCTTAGGCAGGTCTGCAACCCCGCCTTTCCCCATTATCACCCAGCATACAGCACTTCCACTGCAGCAAGGGATTCTGGGAAATGACATGCAAATGAGCACACAGTGTCACTTTTTGCCTCAATAACCATTTTTAACATGGTTCCCTATAGGCTTAAGCTTGCTGCATGGTCACAGCTTTGAGCACAGCCAGGGTTAAGGTGCATACCCAGAAAACCACCCACAGACAGCTGTTTCGACCTTGATGGGTCTCATCAGTGTGGGGTTGATTTTACTGGGAATGCAAGAGAGGCTATGGGATAGGCTAAACCATAATACTGAGTTAAGTTATGGTGTGTAAAAATTCCCAGAATCCCTTGCTGCAGTGGAAGTGCTGTATGCTGGGTGATAATGGGGAAAGGCGGGGTTGCAGACCTGCCTAAGACATGCAGATGAGCATACAGCTATATTTGCATGTGTGTGTGTGTGTGTGTGTGTGTGTGGTCCCGCCGGGACCACAATTCCCGTTCCCCCAACTATAGTGTGCTCATGTTCGCCCGGAGGTTCGCGTTGAAGGGGGGGGTACTGTGGGGGTAAGTAAGGAATCCGCTCCGACGGTTAATGGTTGCTAACGTGCAGACTTGTGCAGTCCTGGAGCACCTCTCCTGATGTTGCTGCCAGCCTGGATTCACTCACCAAAGCAATACACACTCCCCGGGTCTCTATGCCACCTGTGCAGACTTCATTGCTAAACTTACTTGATCACTCATTAGGGCAGTCTCAAACCCCCGCCGGGATTGGCCCGCTGGCCGTTTAAGTATGCGTGCCCATAATGCCTCCTGCCGAGCATAGTCCAACTGGATTGTCATCTGTTTGCCACAAGCTCTCGATTGTTCCCCTTTGCTGATCACAGGTAACGCCCTTGGTCCTTAAGCTTCCTCAAGCCGCTGTTTCTCCCCTGCTGATTCCAGGTTACGTCCTCATCCTTCAGCTCCCTTCAAGCCGCTTGTTTCCTGTGCGATACGGAGGTATCATGCGTCCTCAGCTGCTGTTCCCTGTGCGAGCAGAGGTTTCGTCCCTGCGTCCTTCAGCCTCCTGAGATTCCTGCCACAAAGTAGGGTTCGTCCCTGCGTTCTGCAGTCTCTGGATCCTGCACTGAAGCGGAGGTTTCCCTGTTGTATCTACAGCTTCTGTTCCTGGGGCCTACTATTTACCTAATATAGAGAGGCCGTGTCCCCTGGTTCCTGCGCTGTAACAGTGGATTCCCTTGCCGTCAGGACTTTTGCGTGGTAGCACTGGTGCACACGCTACAGCAAGACGGTGTACCATTCTGGTATGCCTACCATCTCCTTGACCAGCAACATGGGCATGGTCGTGCTCGCGCAAAGGCCAAGCCCCCCAGAGCTCCTAAGTGAAGCCGGGTCTCTCCTATCTCCTTGTGCCAAAACTCCTGCATGGACAATGTTGTCAGGAGTCTTCCTGTTCTGACCATGGCTTGTACACGACGACGCGGTCTTCTCCAATCCTGATCGAGAAATAGACTAAACTGCGCAAAAACCCGGATCAGCCTGCGCGCGTCTCAGGTCGGTGCTTTTACAACCCCACCTCAGCCTCGCGGTCTGGTCCTGGTTTGTGTTTTTTTTTTTTGGCGAGCAGAACCTTGACAACCGGCCCTGACAAAGTTTGCCGTAGGGAAAGAAACATGTACGGGAATAGTGACGCGTGACGTCACCTCATGTGGTGCAGACGGTCTAGCTTGCTGCTGTGTGAAACACTTCCTTGCATCATTTTCAGGGTGTAAATTTGTACCTAAGTTTATATTATGATATTATTTTATGAGGGACATTGTTGCCAATTATGGTGATAACCAGGATATTTTGGGAGACATAGTAAAAGTACTCAGTGATGTTGGAGCGGCGGTCCAGAAAGCAGCTTTTATATGGGCTAGATATTGCTATGTTTCATTCATATGGACACTTTGTTGCAAAACATGGTTATACTGAATAGTATCTATCAGTTTAGTAAATTTAGGCAAGTGATGTAGAGTGCGCACGGGGGGAGTCTAGTGAACAGCTTTTATATGGTAGTTTAGAGATCTCAATGTTATCCCATACAATTACTGCTGCGACATTTTGTATTCCTCGGTACATCAAAATGTAGCGTATGATAGTACAAGCTTTGGATGGAGGAAAAATATATAGGCAGAGGATGCCAGAAACTGATATTACCACAAAATTTGTTTTACCAAATTTTGAAACATGATAAATAATACAGAGATCATGAGATTAATGTCAAACATTAATGGAGTAAAGTGAATCTATTATTGGATATTTTTTTTTGCTTTGATGGGATATTACTATGGTATTGTAAAGGTTGTATGGAATTTTCCATATTTCACTATAATATGGGTTTATATACTTTACAGCAAGTACGATAGAGCAGCAAGCACCCACGTGCTATTTTTAATATTGATATTTTATTTCACAAATCCCTTTTTAACTTTCATATTATCAATAAGCATATAAATATAATAAAATTAATAGCCTGTGGGTGCACATGGTAATGCCTTTCTGAGAGGACTTACTGTTACAAATTCTAGCCAATCTCTAATTTGTACATATTCAATATGTAGTAATAGCTTGACCTCTGGCAATATGGCTGTGATATATCTAATGTTATTATCTGTGAGCGGTGTATTTTTGTGTTTAAGATCTATCTATATGTTCACGTTACATCAAGAGACCTTATCAGCAGGTGCTCCTTGCCCAATTTTTAATTGTGTCCTTGTATTTCAGGTGCTAACTTTGTGTTATGAGTTAGTATTACAGTAGCCATTAGCACATGACAGTAAGGGAGTGTTAGCATTCTGGGTATTCAAATGTGATATCAGACTTCAAGTTGAATGAACAAAGGCATTCAGCCAAGTTTTAATGCTGCATATCTCAGGAAGTAAATAATTAAATTAGATTTTTTTAAAACCTTTAAGGCAGTGATGGTTTCCAACATTTTTTGGTTAAGGTAGCCCTATAGTGAAATGCCGAGGAATGGCAAACACCCTCTAATAAACGTGTCAGAGATCCAATGCATGTAAATTCTTCTGTATTGGTTATAATTTTACAAATGACCTGAACAATTACAGGAAACCGCATGCCTTGGGAAACACAAGTATGAACCCTTGGGTACAGTAGGAACCCTGGTGAAAAACACTGCTTTTAATCTTTCAAGTTAACCAGATGCTTGGATACATTGACAATATTTTCAAAACAAAAAACAATTAGAAAAAAATACATGAACACGAAGCTTACTCCATATACTGTCTCTGTTTATGGACCTAGAAATGTAATTAATCTTATATGTATGTAGTTACTAAACACCTAAGATGAAGTGTTCTCATACATTCAGCAGAGTACACTGTTTCCGCATCATAATATTATGTTTTGGTCAAAATCCCCAACATCTCCCTATCTCTTGGTTCCTTCAAATGCCAAATTTTAAATACAAATGGATATTGTACACACAAAAATGACCAGCTTCATCGAACTGTAGTTCAATTGTTTACAAAGGGGCTTTTTTTTGTGACAGCTATGTGGATTGCATATCTAAAACCAGAAGTGAATGTTTAAGTGTGAATAACTTAACACTTATGACAAGTTTGCGAAAATGCATTGTTGAATAATACGTTCAGTGGCCTCCTGGCACCAGAGGGGTTAGAAAAAGTTGTCACCCATACACAATGAACATAACACTTTGGGCCACTGTATGTACACTGTTTTTGTTAACTTGGTTCAAAAATACCATTGATGTACAGAATAGAAAGCTCAGAGCTAGCATACTGCGATATAACCCATACAGGATGGCTGTTCTGAGATGCGGCATTTCTTTTTTTTTTTTTTTTGCTATCAACGTAGTTAAGGCAGCTCCTCTAACTGTGGAGGCTTTGCGTGGAGAAAACTAAAATATGATTCAGAGTCCATTAAGCAGTGTGAAGAACAAACATGAGTGTCATAGGTGCTAGATCAGGGACGGAACAGTTAAAGATGACCATTTCAAAAAGTATATTTTCAAATGAAGTTGTGTCAGAGGCACTATTAAAGGGAGCCCCTTTCTTTTTTACCGAAACCTCAGATAGGTACCTAGCACCCATCCTGTCTTCAACCCTTTACTATGGTTACACTAGTCATTATTTTAACTTGCAGTTACCATATGATTGTCCTATCAGTACCTTGTTCTCTGTGAAATAAAATACATTTGTTAAATAAGTATATGCAAGAGAGAACATCAACAAATATAACTCAACTGGAGGGTTCCTGATCACAAGAGCTTGCATCCTACAATCAAGCAGTCTTAAATAGGAAGCACAATTGTGATCTATTGACTTCTACCTATCCATTAGAAATATGCTGGGCAATATGTATATTAGCCTACTATTGCCTATATCGTGATCCCTAATGAATACTTGAAAGTTTCCAAATGCTAGTGCTCAATTACTCTCATTTATGAAGAGGTCAGGAATAGGTCGTCAGTAACCCTTCACAAAACAAAATGGGCTGTAAAAGCACCTGCAGCACATTGGTATGCAAAATCAGTCATCTTTTCTCTTTCAGTGTTTCTGTTGCCTCTTATACCCTGTAGCAATACACTCTTCTATCTTAGATGTAAGATAAACTGGGGCACATTGCTTAGTGTGAGTGAAGAAGATATTTAGCAGCAATACCTAAGGAGTTATTCCTACATGTGATACTGCATGATCAATGCTACCGCATGGAAACCCCTGATCCAGTCAATGGAGTTGTCTATGTGTAGTGCCCAATCAGTATCTAATCAATAACCCATTATTGCATGCAATGGATGAGCAGAGGACAAGGTGGGTCAAAACATTTCAGTTCCAAACTGTTAAAAGAGATGCTTAGAAAAGGGTGAAATATTAATTAGACTTAGAAAAGTGAGTAGTAGAAACAGAGGAAGATAAAGTGGAAGCGGGTTTCCACCACACTGAGAATGGTCTACCTGGCCTGGGTTTTGCAATTTGGATATTTTTGTCAAAGTCAGAACGGGCAATCCACACAGTACAGCCAAAATATGAAATACTTGTAACTTTCAGGTAACTGTATTCTTTAGGAAGGTTGAATTACTTTTAAGTAAAACTTACTGTTTGTGCACTGTGAAAAAATGTATGTGTTTTTGGTTTTCTGGATCCTCTAATATTAACGCTTATCAACATAATTATGTCCTTCATTTTGGCTGAGTATGGCTTTTAATATTCCTTTAGAAATAAAAAGCAAAAGAAGAAAACAATTTACTTACAGACTGAGTTATTATCAAGAAAGATTTAGAATAAAGCATTAAGCACATATTTACTATTACAAGATATAAGACACCACCAGGCGCAATTAGCACAGCATGGTAAAATATGGGCCCTTGGTTATCATAGCAAAACATTCGTACATCTTTGAAACATTTTTAAAATACCTATACCACCTAAATTGTTTGAAAGGTGCCAATACCTACATTACAACCTACTAAACATTGATCCGAGATGGGAACTTGCCCTCTAAGCTTACCTTTTTTAATATGTGGGCTGGCCTCATGGACCCTTTCAACCAGTTGAGTGTTGGACAGCAATCATCTCATCAATTTCCAATATGCATTGGACATATTGATTGATCAGGAATCAGGCCATATGGGATGGTGGAGGAGCAGTTGTAGATTAGCCCTGTACTTGAGACACTCGGGATGATTGTTGCAACATACAATCAGATGATGGAACAAACAAGTTGTACTACATAGATGACTATGCAAATTATAACAATTTCTGTTTATCATCCGATTTTCTGCATGCTATGAACTGAGGCAATCGGAAATGGCAAATATGCTAATTCTATTCTACTGTGGCACCAACATACACTTGCTGGGAAAGAGCCTCTGTGATTTATTTGTGGCCTTCATTTTTTAGTGGGTAACTTACAGGATTACACTCCAGTTAAAATGGTTTGCGTGTATGCACATATAGATTCTAGGAGTTACAAGTAATTTTAGCAACTCACAGACTACAGTAGTGCTCCATAGACTTATCTTTGCACATGCAATTTAATGAACTTATGATATGGTTGATTGACTATTGGGCCAGGCAATTTACGCTATGTGTTGGCCTATCCAGCATTTTCTGCTTATCAATGATGATGTTGTTGCTTCCGATTTTATGTTGCTGTTGTGGTTACATAATCAATCAGAGAGTCCACTCTTTCCTTTCTCTCTAAAGATTTTTTTTAAAACTTGGAGCAAATACAATGTAGAATTGTGTTGTTGTTTCTCTGATAAAATCTCACTATCAACGAAGCATTAACATAGTTAAGCATTGCTTGTCCTATGGCAGCAGAAGGGTTAAGAAATTCACTTGTTTAGCTTCTAAAATTACATAAAGGGAGAAAAAAAATGATAAATGTGTTTGGTCTGTAACTGCTAGAGAAAATTATATTCTTCCCACTAGTTAAGATTACAATTTAACTAAACCAAAGGATGATGAAAGACAAAGTCATTCCCTATATTCATTATGGTGAGATGCTATTAAGTCAAATGTGTTAAATACTGTATGCATAAAAAAACTGAACAGTGGTGAATTTTACTACTGTATTTTAACAACTATGTTTATACAAATCATAACTAATGCACTGTATTACCGAATAGTAAAATCTAGGAATGTATGGGCAAATATATGTAGTGTTTCTGCCATAAGACACCTGTTAAAGGACCACACAAGGTTTTCAAGCGGTACAAAGTGTTTATGGAAATAGGACAGTTTAGTAATGGGGGCCAATCATTCTTATACAAGAAAAATCAGACTTCTAAGAACACGTGAGTTTTACTGATGGCGACAAACATTTGTGTTCCAGAATTCTTTCAAATCGGAACCCAGATTAAATCATTTGATAACATTCTCTGTTTGTGTTGGAGCTGTAACTGCCGCATGCTTACAAGTTCATTTTTTGTGCCAATTTTCAATCTCTTAAAACAATTAGAATTCGATGAGGGTGCTAGCATTTACTTTTGCATCATTCAGAAAGCTATAAAACGCTAATGCCAAAGGCCCCCTGTGACGGTGAGGGGTAACCAGGCTCTCAATAAAGGTTTAAGCCCGGTTGTTTACCTCTGATCCATGTATTGGGGTACAAGGTTGTCAGCTCTTGAGCCCAAACAGTTGTACATGCATACTGGTAAAGTGCGACATTAAGAATTTTTATGTGTTTGCCTGTCCAGGGAGGCCCGCAAGCAGGGATGCTACGGTATGAGTTACCAAGGGGGGGAGGGGCGAGGGGGGTTTGCAGAGGAATGTTGTCAGAATGTGCCTAGGTAGTTGGGGGCAGTTGTCGGTTCCCTAAAAATGTACCAGAGAATCATGCTGGTTCACATATACATGTAGGCACATTGTCCCGCAAATATCCCTTGAGAATGCTTGCACGACTCACTGCTAGGGTTCCATGCTTCAGCCACAGCCAGAAAGGTAAATGGGGATAAGGATGCAAACTTGGTCCCTGTAACTATGAGGGCGGTCCCTAGGTTAAGGGGGAATGTAGTTAATGCTCAGGGAGCCCAGAACCTGATTGGGGTTCATGGGCACTCAAACCAATATAAGGCGTGTGATGGGACTGTTATTGTCCAGTCCAAGGCTATAGAGGTGTGTGGGGAATAAAGGCTAGTAGTAGAAAATAAAGTGCAGCTTTCTATTCTTTCCCTGGACTTTCAGAACGATGTTCGACAGACTGCCAGGGCTACTAAATTGGTACCAGTCAGTTGCTGAGACATCCAGAGATGAAAGCCACCAGAGGGTGCCTGAGGTGGAAGACCATTTGGGTAGCAGGGGAGGGACTCAAGTACCCACGTCCTGGGATTAATGGAAGTCGTCTGGACTAAAATTTGCCCCACCAGACTTGGAAGGAGCCTGACCCAGCGGGTGGCATCTGAATAGCAAGGGACTAAGGTGGCAAACTTGCGCATGTCCCTGGCAGATTCAGAGTCCCCGCATTGCTCTGATGGCTGTTGAGAAAGTTCCACACTCTGATGGCTGTAGTATTTGTGAATGAACTTCAAAATAAACCCCTAAGCCAAGAACGTGGAGGATTCCAGGCGCCAGCCAGAAATGCGACGGGCTTTTTGAAAGTGCTCTTGCGCGAATAACAAGGCAGCGGCTTAGAAAAGTCTGCCCGGGAAAAATATTCCCTGTTTTCGGGCCAGATTTACAAACGAAAAATCAACGGTGGAAAAGTTCTAAATCCTGGACTTTTGGCGGCCAAGTTCTGAGAAGAGAATGTAGCGGTCGCGGCGGGGATGCAAGCCATTTTTAGTTCAGGAGTTTGTAATAACACCCGGTCATTAAAGAGCTCAAGTTCTCAAAGAGAAGGGAGCGGTGGCCTCTGGAACTTCATGCCGATTTGAGTTTTTCGGGCTAAGTCCGGTCAAAGAAAAAGTCTTGTTTAGAGTGCCATACAGCTAGGAAAGTCTAGTTTTTTTTACCCCAGTTCCCAAGTAAGTGTTTTTTGTTATGTAGTTTGGTATCATTGTGTGTATGCCTTTCAGCAAATAAATGTACAATTTATTTCACTTTACCTGTTTTACTCAATGAATGATCATGGTAAAAAGGTGTAAACTGTCTGGTCCCCGTGACAAGGACCATTAAAAAAATGCAATGGTACAGTGCCCAATGGGAGCATTAAAATGATACCCTCAAATAATTATTCAATTAATAGAAACATGTGTTTTTATACCATTTTACTGTGCAAAGTTGTGTCAAATGTAGAAAACTTTTTCTACCACCATGTTTATATGTTATACATCTGAAACTGGCAGGTTTCTGACACGATTCAAGGTAGAAAAATGTGATGCACAGAGGTTCCAATATGATACATTTCCTTACAATTTATGCATTATTAATCCTCCCTAATTCTACTTTTGACACCCAAATGAAAAGCTGATGCACATTTGGCAAACAATGGAGCAAATGTGCTTTATACATTGATGTTAAAGAGACGCATGTTCATTGCAGCAGTTTGAAGGGAAGGACTGGGAGATCACCTACAGCATTTGCTGTTTGCCATACCGAGGAGGTACCGCAAGAAATCTACCGGGTTCTCTCCTTTGAGTTGCTATATGGTCGCAGGGTACGGGGACTTCATTGACCTATCCGTGAGGAATGGAAGGGGAGGACTACTAATACTGATGTTTGTGTTCAGTATGTAGTAGATCTATGAAGACCGGCTAGAAATGCTTAGGGGTTGGACAGGCTAGTCTCAGGGAGGCTCAGACCCAAACAGAAAGCTTGGTATGACCAGAATGCCCATAGCCGGTCATTCATCCAGGACAGGCAAGTACTTGTTCTAAAGCCTATTCGGCAGAACAAATTAATGGTGCCTGGTACTGGATCGTACACGGTTCTCAGAAAGATGAATGAGTACAACTATGTTGTACGTTAGATGGAGAGACAGGAAGAAATAGGTTGACATATGTGTATGTCTTTCAGTTGAAATAAATTACAATTTATGTTACCTCCTTGCTTTGCTCAATCATATAATCCGGTATAAAAAGGTGTTAAAACTGGTCTCCATGACAATTACCCGTGGATTGCTCAGCCATTGCAGTTCCCACCCGCCCGTGGACACCTTTCATGGATTTTATTGTGGAGCTGGCTCCCTCCAGGGATATGACTACCATACTGGTAGTGGTCGACCGATTCACACGACAGGCCCATTTTGTTCCCCTCAGGAGATACCACGGATCTGAACTATCGGAGATCTTTATTAAGGAGATATTCCGCCTCCATGGAGTCCCGACTCCTATAGTCTCAGATCGCGGATCCCAATTATCTCCAGATTTGGAAAGCCTTCTACCAAAGAAGGGTATCCCTACATTTCTCTTCTTCCTACCATCCCCAGTCCAAAGGTCTCAGGGAAAGGGCCAACAAGTCTTGGAACAATTCTCCGCGTGTTATTTCTGACAAAAGGACGACTGGGTTAATCTGCTTATGTGGGCCGAGTTTTTCCCGCAATTCCATGAAGCACGATTTCAACACTGGAACCACCGTTTTTTGTGCGCTACGGGTACCATCCCGTTGCCCTTCTCCTTCCAGTCTCCTCGCGGAGTTCTGCAGTGGATGACAAAATCCAAGAACTTCAGTTACTCTGTAAGAAAATCCAGGTCAATCTGACCCAAGCCGCTCTCCAGCAAAAACCTAGGCGGACAAACGTCGAGGACCACCACCTCTGTTTCAAGTGGGAGATCAGGGCTGGCTGGCTAATAAAAATATTCGCTGAAACAGCCGTCCTCCAAAACTGGATCCAAGTTCATTGGACCTTATAAAAATCTTGAAGAAGTCAACCCGGTGGTGCTCAAACTGGAACTTCGGATAATTAAGAATACCCCCAATGTTCCAAGTCTCCCTCTCAAGCCGTGTGTTTATTTCTGACAACAGGACGACTGGTTCGAGAGGTCCTCTAACCCTCCTTCCTCCTAGACCGTTCTTGGTGGATGGCCAGGAAGAATTTGAAGTAAGCCCAAATATTGGATTCCCGTAGATCCATGGCGGGGCTACAGTACTTGGTCTAGTGGAAGGGTTATGGACCCGAGGAAAATTCATGGATCAAATCCAGGGGTCTCCATGCCTCAAAACTGGTCCGGGATTCATCGGAAATACCCTGCCAAACGGCTTAGATCGCCCGGATGCCTCCCTCAAGAGGGGGTACTGTAAGAATTCTGCTTGATCCGTGTCGGGTTTTCACTATGGTCCAGGTTTTCTGTCTTCCTGCCCTTTCTGCTCAATTGGCCATTTGGGTACTGGCACTCTTGCTTTATGAGGCTGAAGTTACTATAGGAAGTCGAGAGCAAAATTCTACTGTTTGCAGCTCTGTTGGTCTTGCAGTTACGCTTTAGCCTGTTTTGATTCCCTGTTGCTGACCCCGACCTTGCTGCCTTCCGCTGATCTCTGCCGTCTCCTGGATGTTGCAACTCTGCACCAGCCCTGACCCTGCTTCCATACCGACTACGGATATTCTTACAGGACTCGTCCCTGGGCTGTGGTCGGTTTATTTGCATCCCTACCATGCCCTGCGTGTCGCTTCCTGATTTGAGACGAGCACCGTCACACCTAGAGAGAGTATGAAAAAAGAGAGGTCCCAGGACAGACCCCTGGGTATACCCACAGAGAGATCGACAGTTTGTTAGTAAATCAGACATTGAAAGTACAATGGGACAAGTAAGAGGAAATCCAGAAAAAAACTCTGCATGAATACAAGAAATGGATAATGTGAAGGGAGATAGGGTGATAGTTAGAGAGACAGGTAGGTTAAAGCGTGCTGTGTTGAGTAAAGGAATAACTGTTGCATGCTGTAGGAGGTCGGAAAGGTACCAGAGCTTAGGAAGGAGTTCAAAATATGGTGAATGTAGTATTTAGAGTGGGAAACAAGAGGTTTGAGGAGTTGGGAGAAATGGGGTAGGAGGGCAAGTGGTAGAGGGAGAGAGGAGATCAGCAGTGACACTCCTCCTGTTGTGACATAGGAAACAGAGTTAAGGAAGGCAGGAGGAGAGATAGGAAAGAGGAGGTGCAGAATATAAGGTGGATACAGAGAAATCCACATTGTCTGAAATAGTCAGCAAAGACCTAAGGTGAAATGGAGGATGAAAAAACAGATCGTGGTCTCAGAAGAGAGTCAAAGACAGAGAAGAGGTGACGTGGATTAGACTTGAGTGTTGATTAATGAGAAAATAAGGTTTGTTTAGCTGGGAGAGGGCAGAGTTCAGAGTTCAAACAGGATAGGATACATTTGTAGAGAAAGGAGACTGCGACAGCATGTTCAGAGGAGCGAAGCAGGCAATGGAACATGCGTGTATGGCAGTTTAGCTAGGGTCTGGGATTAGAAGGGGTGAGACCAGGAGAGACAAATATGGGCATGTAATTAAGAGAGGTGAATAGGACAAGAGTTAGTTCTGACCAAGTTCTCAGAGTCTGTAGCAGAGTAGAGAGAAATGAGGAGAGCAAAGTGGAGTCAAGAGCTTGTAGATTAATGGAAGCAGGTACTTTATCTGCAAGAAATTAGATGGTGGAATAAGAGGGAAGGAGAGAGTAAAGGAGATGATGGTCAGAGAAAAAGAAAAGGGGCAAAGGGGGAAATGAGAAATTAGAGAGATCCATTTTTTTGTGTGAAAACAAGGTCCAGGTTGTGGCCAAGCTTGGGGTGCTAGCTGCGTTCATTGGTGAAGGCCAAAAGAAGAGGTTAAAGAGAGAAACCAGAAGCCAAAGGAGAGAGGGGTCATTAATATGGCAGTGAGTTGAAGTACCCATGGGGAAGAGAGGGGAATGAGTCAGAGGAGAGAAAGAAGGAAAAGTTATAATTGAGAAGCAGAGAGAAAGAGAAGGATGATGAGTAGAGTTAGGTGGACAATAGATGACCACCAGCTGGAGAGGGACAGAGAAAAAAGCTGGAAAATGTGAGCCTCAAAGGAAGTAAAAGAAAAGAGGAGAGGTATAGGAAGGGTAGTTAATGGCAGATTGAGGATAGGAGGGCCTGCCATCAGGGTGCAAATGTGGGAGAAAGAATTGGCAGCTTCCAGAACAGAGTTAGACGAGTGAGCAAAGTCTTGGTTATAGCACAAAAGAGCAGAGTGTGAGAGAGAGCGAAGTCATGTACAAACAGGGACTTGTGGAAAGGTAGTGGCAGTTACAAATGCCACAAGAGAAAGGGAGAGAAAGGATGGTTGACAGGGGATGGGTATGAGGCTAGAGGGGTTCAAACCACAACGAGGGAAACATTGGATGGTGGCAGTTGAGGAACGAGCATAGAGAAATAAGACAGCGACCAGGATTGGAGAGAAATATTCAAATAGGCAAGGAGAAGCATGGAAATAAAGAGGATGTGTGCGGAGAATTTGTAGGGTGTGGTTTAGCACAAGGTGTATTGCTAAGTGCGTCTAAGGGCGCAGATAGAAAAGGAGTTCATGGAACTGAGAAGTGGAAAAGGAAGGAGAGATGGAGATATATGAATGGTTAGAGGAATAATGAGGATAGGAGGAGAAAAGTGTAGCTGGAAGAAGTGAGATTAGAACAAATATAAATAGTAAAGGATATGCTGGAGTGTGGCTTTCCAGCCACTCACCTTACTTTCTTTCCCCCAATGCTCGACATGCGGAGAGGAGGAGGGAGTACAGCAGCCAGCAGCAGCAGACAAAATAGACCACCCAAGAGGGCCCAGACTGCTTATTTGTCCCGACAGCCCACAGCAGACCAATAATAGCCCTCAGGCTCCCCTGCCACCTCCTACCCTGCTCCAGTAGTGGGAGGAAAGAGACAGCATGGTGGCTGTCAAGCATGGGAATTGAGCAGTTCCACATGGGGCTCATTTGTCTGCTCCCCCAACGCCGCAGGTGCAGATTTCGCACCACAGAAAGGGTTCTTGTTTAAAAATATGGCCTCATTGGCCAGTGGTAAGACCTGCTCCCTCATGTCGGACTGGCAACGCAACAGAGATATGATGTCACCCTGATGTGGCTTGTTCCGATTGGCACCCTCTACTACGACAAGCTTCCGATTGGTGCAGTTTCAGCCCATAGATGTAACGGGGCTAGAATCCCTTCAAGGGGCTATAAGGGATCTGTTCAATTCCTAAGAGGGCGCCACCATGAGTAAACTTACCTCACGAAAGCAATCGGGACCATCTCACTTCCTGGTAATTCCTGTCCTCAGTTTCTGACAGGAAGTGACTTCCTCCGTACTGAAGCATGCGTGGTCATCTTACTTTCTGGCAATCCCTGCCCTCAACTAACTGACAGGAAGTTAAGCTACTCTCTGGTTTCATTGCCAGCTGCTACCTCGGCCTTTAGTAGCAGGCAGTTGCTCTTGGATTTGCTCATGCAACGTACTCCATGCCTTGTTCCTGAGCCTTCCCTGGCTGTGCCTGCACCTCCAGATCTGGACCTGTCACCCCGTATCCCAGGCCTAAGAACCCAGGCCAAGGTGGTGTACTACTCCCTACCTGCCCTGTGGGTCTGTATCCTGTTCTACATTCAACAGCTTTACACATTGCACGAGCCATGCAAAGGACCCACAGAGGTAGGGAACACCGACAACCCCTCCCACGACCCCCACCTGGATCGTCCAGAGGCCCTCCTCTGCCAGTGCCCACTTTCTAGTGCCTTGCACCCTGGATATTCCTCATCCTGGATCCCTCCCTTCTTGTGACCTGGCTATTGCATGCTTTGTCCTGCCTGGACTTCCACATGGACCTGCTTGTCTTCTTCTTGCTACCCGGATTTGGGACATTTCTCCCCCCATAGAGAGGCATAGAAAACGTTGGGGTAGTGTAGGACCTGCTAAAGAGGGTTTACGTGACATGGTGTGCAGGCTTATATCCTTTGGCCAAAACATTAACTAA
The DNA here is from genome assembly GCA_036426205.1 of Ascaphus truei. NCBI lineage: Eukaryota > Metazoa > Chordata > Amphibia > Anura > Ascaphidae > Ascaphus > Ascaphus truei. The sequence continues at coordinate 15,330 of WSYH01011863.1, forward strand.
AAACCTTACTATGTATATAGTTCTGTTTTCACCTCACTGAGGATTCGGTGGTCTTTGCGGTTCTGGCACTCTGCTTTAAGTAGGATAAATGTCCTCTGGATAGCTCCAGACGAGGAGCTCTGTTCTGTTCTGTGAGTTTCACATTGTTCTGTTCATAGCTCCTGTTCGTTCATAGTTCCTGTTCTGGTGTACCTTGCCTTGACGCAGCCTGTACTCTCTTCTGACCTCTCCATGGGAAATATGCCCGAAACCAGCCTTGCAAGCCACCTTGGTAAGAACTTACTCTTGGTGTTTTCCCCGAAGCCTACAGGGGATTGTCCGGAGTTCGATCCTGAAGGGGGAGATACTATAAGGATCTGTTTGATACCTAAGATGGCCACCGATATGAAGTAAACATTATCCTCACTGAAGCAAACGGGTCCATGTGAGTTCCTGGCAATTCCTGCCCTAGCTCCGACGGAAGTGACGTCATACTTACTGAAGCAAGCATCGCCATCTTATCCTGGAAATCCCTGCCTCACTCCCTGACAGGAAGTAAGCCTCTTCTGGCTCTAATTGCAGCAGCTGCCTCTGGCCAATTAAGTAGCAGGCAGGTGCTCTTGGATTTTACTCATGCAAAGTACTCCGTAATCCGAGTCCTGTTCCTGAGCCTTTCCTTCGTGCCTGCAACTTCCCCAGACCCGGACCTGTCTACCCTGCATCCCAGGCCTCAGATCCCAGGCCAAGGTCGGTTGTACTACTCCTACTCTGCCGCTGGGTCCATATCCTGTTCTGCAGTCAGCAGCTTTACTGGGGCACGCACTGCCCAAGAATCAGTATCACTTGGGGAAGCCACTTATCTGACTATTATCTCATGTCGGAAGATGTTGGCCTCTGCAGCACCCCCACACCCATGGACTGTAACTGAACATTGCCAATTTATAAGAATGCTTCCACTACCCTTCCCCTTTATTTGCTGTTGGTTTATCTGTATGTAATCTTTTTGTAAATTCTATACAAAAACTTTCTAATTAAAACCCCTTTGTTTAATTGCTCTATTGTCCCTGACTGAGTAATGGCCCCCATGGGTTTAGTACTTGGTATATGCTGTATGGTGTGTTACTTAGTTTATTTATGATAGGTAGGAAGAAGTACAGAGACAGCAGGAGGGCATTCTGGTAAGTGCGTTGCAGGGGGGCAAGCTTTATGTATCATGTATAGTATTAGCCACGATGCTACTCATATGCTGTTTAAGCAGAGTGTGTTAAGGGGGGTCTTAAATGTGGATAGTGAGGGTGCTAGTCGGGTATTAAGGGGAAGGGCATTCCAGCGGTGTGGGCAGTCAGTGAGAAAGGTTAAGGTGGGAGAGGGCTTTGATACAAAGGTGGTTAGAGAAAAGACATCATTGAGCAGAACGCAAAAGTCAGGATAGTGTATAGTGAAAAATTAGGGCTGAGATGTAAGGAGGTGCAGAAGAGTGTAAAGCTTTAAAAGTAGGAGGAGGAGAATTGAGTGCAAGATGCGGATTTGATAGGAAGCAGGAGATGGATTTCAGCAGGGGAGACGCTGAGACAAATTTAGGAAAGTGTAGAGTGATTCTGGCAGCAGCTTTATGATAGATTGTGGGGAGACAGGTGAGAGGCAGGAAGGCCGGACAGCAGGAGGTTACAGTAATCGAGAGGGAGAGAATGAGGGCTTGAGTCAGAGTTTTAGCAGCGAGAGCAACAGAGGAAAGGGCGTATCTGTGTAATATATTGAGGAAAAAGCGACAGGTTTTAGATACGTTTGAATGTGAGAGGAGTTGAGTGTGACCCCTAGGCAGCGTGCTTGGGCTACTGGGTGAATGATAGTACTTCGAACAGTAATGTGTAAGGAGGTAGTAGGGCACACGTTTGGGAGGAAGTATGAGGAGCTCTGTTTTTTGCCATATTAAGTTTGTCGGCGGAGGGCCACCAGGATGATATCGCAGAGACATTCAGAAACTTTGGTATGTACAGCACGTGTAAGGTCAGGGGTTGAAAAGTAAATTTGTGTGTCGTCAGCATAGAGGTGATATTTAAACCCAGAAACATGATTAGGTCACCCAGACAAAGTGTTGTACAGAGAAAAGAGAAGAGGTCCCAGGACAGAGCCCTGGGGGTACCCCACAGAGAGATCGATAGAGGAGGAGGTGTTAGCAGAAGAGACACTGAAAGTACGATGGGAAAGGTAAGAGGAGATCCAGGATAGAGCTTTGTTACGAATACAAGAGTATGGAGAATGTGAAGGAGAAGAGGGTAGTCCACGTATCAAATGCTGCAGAGAGGTTGAGTAATATGAGCAGAGTCTAATGACTCTGTCTTTGGCAGCATGGAGGTCATAGTTATTTTAGTGAGGGCTATTCAGTGGAGTGAGTAGTGCAGAAACCAGAGAATAGGTGTTAGAGAAATGGAGCAAGCGAGAGAATACAAGACGTTCAAGGGTTTAGAGGCAAAAGGCAGGAGGGAGACAGGTCGATAGTTAGAAAAGAAGGTATGGTTTAGCTGTGTTTTTGAGTAATGGTTATAACTGTTGCATGTTTGAAGGAGGAGGGAAAGGTACCAGAGTAGAGAGGAGTTTAAAATGTGTGTGAGTGTAGGATTATAGCCGGAGTAAGAGGTTTTAGGAGATGGGAGGGAATGGGGTACAAGAGGGCAAGTAGTAGAGGGAGAAGAGGAGATCAGCAGTGACACTCCTCTTGAGACAGCGGAAAAAAGAGTCAAAAAGGCAGGAGGAGAGTTAAGAAGCGGCGTGTGTACGATGGGAAGAGGAAACCTAGAGGATGTTCGACATATGGATTCCACCTTTCCTTAAAAATAGTCAGCAAAGTCCTGAGGTGTGATGGAGGAAGAAGAAGAGGCAGCTGAGGGTGGTTTGAGTAGAGAGTCAAAGACAGAGAAGGAGTTGCGTGTGTTAGACTTGGCGGTGTTGATTAGTGAGAAAAGAGGATTGTTTAGCCTAAGAGAGGGCAGAGTTGAAACAAGGTAGCATACATTTGTAGTGAAGGAATTTCTGTGAGAGTGTGGAAATTTCCCCAGAGGCATTCAGAGGAATGAGTGGAGGGAATGCAGCATTTGCGTGTGGGAATTTAGCAAGGGTTGTAGTTAGAAAGGCAGAGAGAAAGCGGGGCATGTAGATCAAGAGAGGAGGGGCAAAGGCAGAGATGTAGTTCCTGACCAGGCTGTCAGGGTGTGGAGCATAGCTGAGAGGGAGGGAGGAGCGTAAAGAGGAATCAAAGGCTGGTAGATTAATAGAGCACAGGTTTTGCCGAAGAAACGAGGGTAGATGGAGAAGGGGAGAAGCTAGAGAGAGAAAATGAGATTGAGTGATGGTCAGAGAGAGGAAAGTGGTAATGGAGAAAATCGGAGAGAGAGAAGTTTTTAGTGAAAACCAGGTTAGCTAGTGGACATCCTTGTGGGAGCTGGCTGCAGTCCAATGTTGAAGGCAAAAGAAGAGGTTAGAGAGAAAGCGGGAAGCCACAGGGAAGAGAGGAGTCATCAATGTTGGCAGTTGAAGTCCCCAAGGAGAACAGGGGAGTCTGAGGAGAGAAAGAAAGAGAGCCAGGATTCAAAGTGAGAAGAAAGGCAGAAGGGGGATGGGGGATGAGTAGAGGTAAGTGGGCGATAGATGACGCAATATGGACAGGGAGAGAAGATCTTGACAGTGTGAGCCTCGAAGGAGGGAAAAGCAAGAGAGGGAGACTAGGAAGGGTACGATAATAGCAGAGTGTCAGAGGAGACCAGGTATTTACAACTTTTACCGGGATCATTCAATGAGCAAAACAAAATAGTAAAAACAATTGTCATTTATTCATAGAAAACAGACGTACACACAAGTGGATTACAAAATAAGAAGAAACACACTTAATGGGGGTCTGGACACAAAAACTGGACTTTCCTAGGTGAAAAGGCAAATAAAAATAAAGTCTGTAGGTTGAACGGGACTTGTCCCGAAATGTCCTGGAACTTAAATCGGCATGAAGTTCCTGATGCCATCGGTGTATCTGCTCCAGAGCTGCCAAAATCCCTTGACCGGGAGATAGTATCAATTGTCCTGGTACTCTTTCGGCTTGCAATTCAGCCGCGACGGCAACGTTCTATTCTCAGAACTTGGCCCGAAAAGGTGGGAAAATTTCCGCTGAAATTTCAGAAGGAGGCTGTGACAGTGAGGGGGTAACCGGCCACTAATAAAGGTCAAAAACACAGTTGCTTCAATCGTCAAAGAGTCTGTCGAGCGCTTCCAGTGTGCAGAGCAGCAATCTGATTATATCAGACACTGGGGCAATACCGAGGGAGCTCCGCTACAGCCACAGAATCGACCGGTGCAGGGGGATGTTAGTAAGCTTACCTCACCGCATCTCCTGTCTGGGACCCGTCACCTCGGCTGCTCCTGCGTGCCACGTCTTGGAATGGTCAGGATACAATGTGTGGATTCGGGCAACTGCGCATGCCTGAGTCAGAAGGCTCCCGGAGTTCTTCAATAAACTTATAGCAAAAAACACACAAGGGCTAACACCGCATTCTCCCCCTTTACGCGTTTCACCCTCACAGATAGGGCTTAGTCTCAGCCCTATTGTGAGGTGAACGCGTTGAGGGCC
>WSYH01011864.1:0-19918 GCA_036426205.1 Ascaphus truei
GCCTTACGCTGCTATTGAGGAAGGATCTGTGGGGGTTATTTCGCCTTATGGTTTCACTGAGAAGAACTTCTGGCGGATCTCTGGACCATTTTTCTCTGAGGGAGACCGCAGTAAGACGGGCGTATTGGCCGTGGGATGCGCCAGATCCCATGGGTTCAGGGACGGCATGAAGAGTAGTAAACGCAACCCGCGTGCATGCACGAACAGATGAACAGCGAGGGGGGCGAACCCAATACCGGTTCCGCGGGGACGCCCTCCACACCCAGGGTCGAAGTCACCCATCAGACTGGCCGGACTGGAACCTCCCTCGACGCCCAGACCAGCCGCGGCCGAGCCGCCGCTTCGGCGAGACGCAGCCCGGAGTGGCCGAGTCCTTGCCACGAAAACCACTTGTTACAGGTCCTAAATAATATATACTAGATATCTTTGAATCAAAAGTGGTGTGTATTTAGGATGTTATAACTCTTGGCTCATACGTGTCGTAAGACCCTTGGAGCCCCTCAAGGCAGCTGAAGCCACCATGGTTCACGAGAGGTCCTAACATAATATCAATTTTTATAACTTGGGACTAAGGTACAGGGAGAATGATTTATAATAAATCTGCTCAAAATTAGTTGCATAGGTTCTAAGTCTGATTGAAAGCTTTATTCAAAAGCCTGGTATAATACGTCAGGGAAAAAGCACTCTGTATTAGATTTGTCGGTAATCAAACTGCATGACAACGTTACCATGAGGGGAAGGTGATGGGAAATGGAGTGAGCTTTAACAATGGTTAAAATGTAGGGAGGGGTGGTATAGCTTCAAATTGGGAATAGGAGGAGCAACCCTGCCAAGTCAGATAGGAACAGCTTGAACAGAATTGCAAAACTACAGATGCGTATGTTTTACTATCCAGGCAATGGACCATACCGAAATTGCCCAATATTCTGTCCTGGAGCCAGCTGCTTATGGATTGACTCAGTCTATTTGATATGATAAGCTGACTTACTTTATTGACACCTAGTACACAATATGACATATAAACTGAGAAGGGAGCGGGCATTCGGAAGGAGGGATCCCTAAGGGTAAGATGTGCATAAATACATATTATAGCATATGTTATGGATACATTAGAGAATGAATTAAACTTTGGGCCCTCCAGTCAAAAAGAGACATCGTGTTATCTCATGAGACGATGTTATTATGTTGGACCGGCCACACGTCCTACGATTTTAGTATATTAGAATTAAATTTGTTTCTTGTCACGCTGTCCACTTTGCTATTATGTTAGTAGTGATAGTATTAAAATGTACGTTTTGAAATAACCCTAGGTGTGGCACTCACGAAGAGTAACTCTTTTGTGCGATGATCTCCCTTACAGTGCTAGCTGGCTAATCGAGTCTAATAGGGTTACTTGATGGAGATCTTAAGTAACATATGGTTTAACGGCAACCCCGGCCGAATTTTTCAGGCATTAACCAGTCAATCTGATTACTTTGTTATATAATATTTATTGGCTGCTTGTAATAGAAAGAAATGGATAGCAGCTCCTACACCACACAAAAATATAAAAAAAAAATCGTGGGGGGTTAAAGCAATTAATGTGGGAAGCGAAATGGTGAAACTGCATGTAAGTGAATACACAACCAATTTGATCACGACGGTAGTAAAATGTCCCAAATAGGGATGAGGGGATACTTAAGGTCCGAGCAGCCTACGGAAAAAGTCACCAAAGGAGAGTTTCCACGAGACCGACAAAGACAGTGTTAAACGGGAACAAGAAGAGGGTGTCATCAGGCGCGAGAATAGACGCAAGCGGAGATTTCCAAACACAGGGGAACTGAATAGGGGTGGACTTGGTGGAAGTGTTCTCATATGGTTTTGCCACAAATGGCCAGCAGATTCAAATGAGCTGTATGGATTGATTACCCAATTGAAATTTAGGGATATTCCCAAATCCCAACGCCACCCTTATAAATTAAAAGAGATAAATGACATGGGATACAGAACGAATTTAATTCAACAAGGACTGGGATGATCCAAACACAATGTGCATCATAAACGCGCCGATTATTTAGGGCACGAGCTGATATGTAGCTTCCCCCAGACCAAATAGGACCTCAGGGACCTCCTGAATTCTGTTTAGCAGGGGCAGATGACGGGTCTTTCAATGTTGCCAACTCCGTTCAGTCCGCTGGCGAGCGGTTTTCCTGTGCAAAACTGGGATGGCGTCGCTGCCTCACTCCCTATGACGTGCTCGATGCACAGCTGAGGGTGGTGGGGAGTCCGCGTCCTCTCTCTGGATCGGATCTGCATCCGCAACGATGCGATCCTGCAGATGCTGGGATCAGTCTGACCGTTTAGGATTGTGTGCACGTTCTGCAGAAAAAGACTGGTGGCCCTACTGAGGGTGTAAACTCCAGCGCTATGCACTAAACGCTTGCGTTCCATAACCATAACCCAATCTCCTCATGACAAAGATGTAGAAAGAATAAAAACAATACAGCGAACACAAAAGAGAGGTTTCGTGAATACAGGCAATGTTTAAACCTGCAATAGGGATAAGTCACTTCTTAAACAGATGTTGGAGATCACCAACCTGTGTGCCGTACACTGTAAATACAAACAGCCGAACACACCTTGCTGGCCAGCGAGAACAAAATCTATGGGAGAATGGATCCTTGTTCATCGGCGTTCTTGTAAGTGTTAGTTGACTCAATTGTCGGCTACAAATGAATTTATCCACGCCTTCGCCGCCTAGATCAATCGTATTGAGCGGGGTTCAGAGGCGCGGACCGTTTTACGCTTATCCGTGACCGGGACGTCGGCGCTCCGGACCACCATGTGTACGATCAGGGGATAGATTGCTTTTTGGAGATAGTAGCCCTGTGGGGTTTACAGCAATGCATGGGTAAATGATTGTTAAAGACCAAGCGCGAATTTTATTGCAGGCATTCAGTGAAAACACGAACCAAACTGATTCTAAGTAAAATGTTATGGAAGTCGTGTTCGAACAGGGCTCCCGAACCGCGAGTATAGTTAATTGCATGCCTAATTTGGAAAAACGTGAGACATCGAAATTCTAGTCAAGTAACTACTAACGGTTCCCCCTATTGTGTTGGAAACTCTCAAGTTAGGAGTTTGTGGAGCGCAGCCTGTGCTTTCGTGTTTTTCCAATGGCTGATCTGCTTGTAGAGCAGGGGTATACCTTGGGTGGTTGTGTACAATAATGGGTAGAGGAGGTTGCAGGAACAAGTAGTAGTTTATTTTGCTGATTACATACCCTTTGAGACCAATGTAAGTAGTTCGGATATCGGATGCTTTCTGTGGTGGCCTGGAAACCGGGATCTGGTTGAGCCTACTTGCGTAAACATTGTGTAAAGTGCCTTCCACTACTATATGATAAACCATTCCCTTCATTATTGTACAGAGCTTGTAAGGATTTTCTTCTCCATCAGAGGGATAGTCCCATAGAGCTCCGCCGCTGGCCGGCCTGCCTATCAGCAATATAAGAGTTAAAGCTGCAGGACCAATATACCCTACACGGTTTTTTTAAATAAATCAGTTTCTTACTATAGAAAATAATTTGTGCATTTTTTTAAACAAACTCTCGAATGACAGTTTATGAATGTATTATAATGTAACACGCATTTTGTTGATCTTCTGCTAGCAACCATTTACTAAGTTGCAATGCTCCCCTTCCTCTGCTCAAAACAAGGCTCTGGACACACCCTTTTTGAGCCCTGACCTCGTCTCTGAGCATGCACCAAATAGTATTCTAGGTGACTGCCTGGTCACATGAACTTCCCCCAGACACTTGGATTTGGGCCCTCTTCTGCTGCACTGAAGCCATCTAGTGGAATACCGAGCCGAATTGGTCGATCGATCACAGGAGGAAGGGAGATCGATCGGCTACACAAACTTACTATAGCTAATTACTATCAGTGGGTGGATTGTGTTGTATGCACTATTAAAGAGAAAAACAAATGAAAAAATAAAAATCAGCAGGCTTGTACTGCTGCTTTGAAACTAAAGGACAAAAGAAACTTACTTACTAGTGTTTTTATTCTTTGCAATCATTGACTCACTGACAGGGACCCAATGGGTAATTAAAATGATATTAGGCTGGTGGTACAGAATAGGTGATAGGGCCTCCAATTGTAAATAACAATGTTTGCTGTAAAGGTTGGATGGAAGTAATGCCTAAAGAAACGGTGCGGAGTGCAGCAGACCTGCTGTTAAGCTAAGTTGCTTTCTTGCCTACATCGCTGAAGCTCCCTTTGGTGTCAGCATTCATGCTGGTCCATCTGTGTATAGTATGGGCCAAAACCAAGAGAGACGAAGCCTTCGGGAGTAGACACTTCCATATATGGTTCCTTTTAAAAAAGTTTTTTTTTTTTAAATGCCTTTACCACCAACATGTAGACCTCACTGTTTGTTGACTCATTTAAAAAAAAAAAAATGTAACTTAAGACTGGAGGGTCCCACCGAGCTGATCCACGAGTCCCTCAACTTCAAGAGTACTTGTAACCTGGAGTAACCTTGTAGTTTTTTTGTGCATCGTGCTGAGACACAAGAAAACATGCATGCCAAGTCACTGATAAAAGGTTGCAAAGTCATCTCCTCCAGGACGTTGCTGCAGCTTCTGTCTGCAGCCAAGGTTTACCACGGGGCTGCCATGTTTCCCACTTAGCAGTATTCATGTCGATAAATTATTAATCTCAGGAACCCTGGGGGCTACCTGAAAGCCAGAGGCCATTTGCATAAACTCACTTAAAGTGCACTCCTGATTGGAATTGTGTGATATTTGTATTGAAAACAACGAATAGATGAAAAAAGAATGAAGTGCCTATTTAGTCATAGTTCAGCAGTTACCAAAAACATAAAACTCATTAAGTATGATTTTGAATATGTCAAAATAAAAGTCTTATTCCTCAGTACACAAAGAATGTAATTACTTGACTTCATACCTCTACAATGTGACTATAATACTGTTATATTAACTGAAGAAGAGCTCTTATTCTTTTGTGGAGAAGATTAAGAGTCATTTTGCTAGACAGGCTTCAGACTATAAGGCACCTTCTGCGTTGGAAAAATACCTTACTGCTTATTCAAGTCAATGGCCGCAAGGGTATTGTTGGTGGCAGAAGACTGCTTGGTTAATATGGACCTTTATTTGTTCATTTCAATGGAGCTGAACGCTTCTATCATCCACACAGCATTGGTATAAGAGCCTCCCTTGCAGTCAGTAAGCCCTTCAAGGGGAAGAGCTAGAGATGGATGGAATTTTGCCAATGCACAGATTGTCTCAACACACAGTGATTATCACGAAAAAAAGGAGAAGAGTAAAACTATGCCCCAGAAAAAAAATATATTTAAAAATACTTATATTGGCCATTGGATGATAAAAGGCAAATTCAATATTCAGAGTTAAACAGCGTTAAACATGACATTGCAATTGGTTAATTTTAATTCTAGGAGGGGCTGCAACTGGGCGGGGGAAGAAAGAGTTTACCAGGGCTTGCTGGTTAATATAAGAAACCACGAGCAACATATATAGCAATTGACAGTTTTAAAATTAAGGAACCAATTTGAACTACGTATCTCTACTATGCAGATTAGAAAAGTGCTCAGTCAAATCTCCTGCTCACGATCTTACCACTTTTTACATCCTGGACTTGTATAAGAACATTTCTGTACAACAGATTAATACTTGTGGTAGAAAAGTACAAGGAGAGAGGCGAGAGAGAAATCTTTCCAATCCCTAAACCTGATCTGCCGGTAATTCTTCATCCAATCTGATAAGCAGAAAACTAGAACTATGATGATACACGTCAGCTCTTTAGTCCTAATGGCAATTTATGGAGCTGAGGCGCTTCAAAGAATGTAAAGACAACGCACTAAAAAGTCTTAGGCCACAAATCTTGACGTATCACTGAATCTGTGCAGTTAGGCCACGTGGATCATCAGCAGCTGATGTGGATACTTCCATGTTGAATCATCTCTACATCTGTAGTAGAAATGCACAAAATTTATATCATCTGCTATTTAGAGTGGTTTTTAAGAAGAGATTCAAATACTTTGCTTACAGTACAAAACTGATGGCACATCGAGACGAGGTTCTATCTTGTTCTCCAAACAGGAGGAGTCCCAGAGTAACTTTAACCATGCTTTTTGGTGAAAAATTTCCCCAAAACAGGACAGGTGGTAAACGGCCAAGCACAGCAATGGATGGAGAGAGGCTTGATGGTCAATTAAAAGCAGACTTTATTCAACATCGTGCTGTCAGGTCCTCTTGAACGGTTTCGGCCCGGAGACCTTTTGCAAAGAGTGACCTGACACTGAAAAGACATCTTAAATAGTGAGTGTTAATCCAGTACACCTGTGTAACCACCCATCAAGTGGACAACGGTTACCTAAGTAACATAATCACCACAGGGGATATGTAAAGTAAAACCACAATAAAAACAGCAGACAGGAATGGGGCATAGCAGATATATACAATAAACAATTTTATACAATATAATTGCATTTATAAACATGCAATCCCGATTTTATTGTCTAGAAATAAGTTCTGTCATACAAATCCTGATGTCAAAGCATAAGCTAAATCAAAGCACGTGATGAAATGAGAGTCTATAACATAACTCAAATATCAATGTTTTAATACACCTAAAAAGATAAATGGATGAGGGAGGGGGGGAAGGGTGGAGGGGAGGGGAAGGGAGGGGGGGAGAGGGGGGGGGGAGGGGAGGGTAGTGGGGGGGGAGGGAGGAGGGGGGGGAGGGGGTGGGAGGGAGGCATTGCGGAAGTGAGACAAACAGGAGCCCCCCAACACCGACGCGAGGACAAGAAACCAATCCTCAACATCTAGAAATCTTTTTGGTGAACTGTACTCATTGATGTGATCCTGGCACTGCGTTGCTGTGGGAATGTTGACGATATTTGGCAGTGTGTCCAATTATACCGTAGCTTGCGAATAGCTGTGAAATGTTTTCGCATGTCCTCCAGTCATAAACGATGGGGTTATAAAATGAAGATGAAACACTTAGCATGTCAGTCGTACGTTGAAATGTGCAGGAAAACATACATTCTAATGCATGTTGGAGTTTCAACCGCTGCTGGGTAAAGCACTTTCCAAACTCATTACCGTGATGGACAAATGACGTAGAAACATGGACTGCCACCCACCGTGAAAAAGATAAGAAAAGCTCATGTGGATGAGAAGTTAGCGTATGAGTTTCAAGATTGATTGACTTGTTATAATATTGTTTGCATATTGTGATATATAGTTATCCCTAGTCAGTTTAGAAATAAAATTTTGTGGTCGACATGTTATTGACCCTAGGTGTTAATAAAAAATAAAAACATAGACATTTTGTACACTCGTTTACTATAGATGCATTGGTCTATATGAATGTAAAAACTGGGAAAGTTATTAATGTTAATGTTGTAAAAGCAATTTATGTTATTATAAAATATTCTTACCAGTGAAGTAATACATGAAGAGAGTACCTCTCGTTTTCGACGTAGTCCTGGACGATAACAGTAAAATTGAAAATGAAAGGGCAAACTATTTGAGCTATTCATAAACTATGATAGTGTTGATGGGGACCACTTTGGCAAACCCCTATGAAATCTATAGGAGTTTCGTGGCATTACTTCCCAATTGGCACTATCTCGTTTAATGAATCCCGTAGTGTTTCAATTTTTAGGGTTTTCTGACAAAGACCTTAATTCATGAGATAATGATACTATTATATTGAAATCTTATGGTAAGTAAATATCATAAAGTGCTGCGAGAAGAGCAGAGACAAAGGGCCTTGTAAGTAATACTGTAATAAACAAGATATTTCATATGCAAACAGCAATATCTAAGCTGTTGTAAGATGCGTGATAACTGTTGGTGAATTTGGGTTTTTTTACTTCCTCCCTGCTGCAATTTTCAACTTTCCTGAAGCTTTGTCCGTTAGAATCGAAATTCCCAGTTGGATGTTTCAAACACCATTGACCCTTGCATATCATTAATGACTTTTATGAATATTGGTAAGTACTGTACAACGCATTACTACTTGAATTTTTTTCAAGTCATGATTACTGTTATGTGTTAATATAGCCGATTAGGCTTTATACAGCTTTCAAGTTTTAAAGGATGTACATTGGAATTTGTTTGTTATGGTATGAGGTCCACCCTAATAATGATACAGTTAATATTTTAGAAATTATGGGATTTGTAAAGAAAGGTTTCCTGTGATTGTGGTCACAGTTGATCAAATATATTAAACTAGTTATTAAGTTTCTATCATCTTAAAATCCTCTGCGTCACATGACCGGAGAGCAGGCTTTAAACATGCGGGGCGGGGATACGGCCTGTACCTCAGGAAGCCGAGGATCCCCGAGGCTGGAAATCAACTTGTTCAGCTCAGGAAACCTGCTCACACACACTATGAATAAAAATAATAAATGTAAGAGCTTATTACCTTAGTAGCTATCTGCTAAGGTAATGATTTATCTTTGGGGGGCGAGGGTGGTTATACTAGTGTGCGGGAGCAGGGGGTCTTCTGAGATGAACAAAAGTTTTAGTTCAGCCTTGGGGATCCCCTTTTTCCCGAGATACAGAGCCCATTATGGGGTGCCAGTATTCCTGCGAATGTTAACATCCCGCGGTCACGTGACCCACCAGATTTTAACATGGGGGGATACCGGCACCCCTAATGGGGCCGGTATCTCGGGAAGAGTCTGGTAGGTGTCCTGGACCTGAAACAAATGTGGTTTCAGCTCCGGGAACCCCTGCTACAATACTGCAGTCGTGTTAACATTTGAAATTAAAAAAAAAAAGCGAATCACCTATTGAGGCAGTAGAGGTGGTAGAATGCTGATTCATCTATTACTGCGTGTCTCTTACAGACAGGTAGAACCCCGTGCTGAGGATTGAACAAGCAGGCCTGCAGCTGTGGTGAATCCGATTGGCCATTTAGTCTGCAGAGGACCATGTCTCGGACCACCAGCACCCTATAGTGCATCATTCAAACCGAGAAGAAATGGTCAGATAATGGCCGCTTGCATAATGTGTATCTACTCATATTATTAACACTCCCATATGGCATTCCATGTAGAGAGGCACAATTCAGGGGCTATTACCTAGATTTTGAGAGCACCGACAACATAAAAAGAAGGTGCAATCTCTGTTGTCAATGTTTATTACAAAAGTTGCCATGAGTACATAGACTCCTAAACATTGTCACCGATTGGGGGGCAGTGTCCCGGGCCCGACAGCTGTGTATGAGTTTCATGGATGTGCTAAAATGACGATCTGTAGGTGGTGTATGTTCTGTCTCTGGTTTTTTAAATATATTTGTGCCAAGCTCGTAGCCATCTCTGTGACACTCATATGCTTATATATATTGTGTGTGTTATTTTGTGGGTTTCAATAGGAGCTGTTAGGGTGTCCATGTAGTTTTACAATTGTTGTTCAGTGATTGGCGCTGATTGGGAGGTGGCAACCTCCTACCTATTGTAGTGACACCCCTCCCAATTTACATGTTTAGGGAGCTCACTCCATAGCATCTTGCACTCAGGGGAAAGCTGGTTTGCTTGCATTATGGTTGTGACCAACTCTAATACAGAGTGCTTTTGGTAAGGTACACGGTTAATAAAAGCTTCAATCAGACTTAGAACTTTGCAACTATAATGACAGATATGATAAATCATTCTTCCTGTTATTACACAGGTTATTAAGAATTTATATTACGGTTAGGGGACCCCTGAGATTGGGTCTGCCGTGCAGTTGGAAGGTTTACAAACAAATTTGGCGCCAAAAAATGTTAAACTAAAGACCATTTTATATAGATATGATACATATATATATATATATAGATATTATATTGATAGATATTATATATATATATATATATATATATATACAAATATTAGGCACGTGTAAGCCGGTGTGGATGATGTTTCACTGGATGTGCTAAAACTGAGCTCTGTCTGTGTTTTATGTACTGTCGTCTGGTTCGTAAAAGAGGATGAGGACAGACATCCTAAAAATCCTCTGACATGTTTCAGCGCACGGGTGCTTTAATCTTCTACTTTGGTGTGGCTGGCGCGTCCACATGGAGACACGTTTCTTGCGGTGATAACTGCCTGGAGTGCACGCCTATTTGGAGACGCGATTGTGAGAGGCTTATCCCAATATCAACTTTATGCGCACCCAGCTCCGGAGGCTGCTGTGGCGTGTGGATTAATATAACCCTTGGAGGAATTGGGCAGGTACTCCTGAACTGAGGAGGAACGGCGCGCTTATCGAGGTGGGAACAAACAGGACATGGAGTATTATAGGGTAGCGGTGAACGCTTCTTTTTTTTTTTTTTTTTTTTAGACGTGACCAGCCCAGTGATCCATGACGAGGAGTGACGCATGCGCGGAGGGTGGGGAGAGTGTGCCACCCTACCAGGGAGACGGCTCCGCAGATGGGGAACCGGCCACCCGCAAGTGGAGGATCGGAGAGATCGTTTGTTCTTTGACCGTTTTTTTTGGTGGTGAGGGAGAGACTGAGGGCGTAGTTCGTATGAAGGAATGTCTTGACATAGTATGCGTTCCCTACAAGCTGAGGCCAGCTTTGGGGTCTGTATAATCCGTCTTTTATCAGTGATAGTTACAGGAATGGGCATTCACGACACAAGACACGCGTCAACCATCATACACTATCCAGATTACGCCCTGAGAAAACTGGATATATTACTTCATGCTACAGCATATGATTCCAGCTTGACCTACGCACAATTATTTTTAGAGCTCCGGTTGTTTTGGTCTTGTCTAGCCGATTTCATTAGCCAGATAGGAAGTTGAGATGGACAGATGTTCCCAAACAATCGGGACCCAGAGTGTGGATTAGGCCCAATCTCACTCGACACCTGGGGTTGGTCCACTCCCACTAACCTGCCCACCTGTACCACATTATAAGGCGCATGAGCGTCCCCCGCCATGGGGTCTCCCCGTTTAAATCCAGGGCCCGGCCTCTGTCCTGGGCTTCATAAATGCTCTAGGCCAGCCTGTCCTAAGGGAAAAAAGCTGGCTGCTTTTTTGTCTAAAGCGTAAGCTGGATCGCACTGCAATGGGCTGAAAACTGTCTTCAGGGAACCCACTAAAACAAATATTTGGAATCAGGCCCCCAAATTATATAGGTGATGTTTTGCTACAGACAATAAATTGGCCCCATCTATATTCCCAAATTAATTATCTCAGCAAATCGATGAGTTCCTAGAGCTTGGAAAACTTGTTGATTCAGGTACGTTTCACATAAGGTTAAAAAATATTTGAATACCACAAAATAAATATAATGGAGTGAGAGAGATACTTAATCCAAAAACAACTTGAAGAAGTAGAGACTTCAGCACTGCAATAATGATAATCAAGAGAGTTCTATGGACGCACCCATAAAGGATACCAACGTTTCGGACCATGGGACCTTCCCAGGTGTGGAGTGGCTCTTCTTCAAACGTTGTGTTGGGTGAAGTATACTCTATATTTTGTAGCTATGATTCGAGGCACTTGCTTTTTACGTTATGCTGAGGGTGCGCCTACATCCACTATGTTTATAGCTGGCAACATACCCTGTAAATCATAACAGTGTCTCCCGGGACTAGGATCACCAACTTATTACACCCGTATATATTTAATGACTTTAAACAAATGGTATCAGAGTTTAGTCAATGGTGGACCATAGTGGTATAAACCCGTTAATGCAAAGGCGCATCGGGTATGTCAACACTGGAATTATTCACATAAATAAGACTATTATCGAACTTTACTAAGTAGCCTCGTTAAATTATCTCTGATCACTACTTGAAAATGGAGGACTTGGCATTCATGACCTGGATTCGTGTTGTTATTCATATGTACAATGTGCCAGAAAACTCTCATTGAAGTCAACAGGTAAAGGTTGAGGGAAACGTCCGCCCGCCCTTAACACCTACCCCATAATTCCATATGCCGTTGCTTGCCCATTGTGTGTAGATTACATATTATTTACCGGCACAATGACAGTAAATGTTGTACTGTAATACATACAGGGACGTCAGCTTCATAGGAGTGCCAAGCCACCAGGAATAACTCATACAGATCTCATCACGCCAGGATGACAAAGAGCATTTGTCATCAGCAGATCAGTGGGAAAGGTTAGCCATTGATTCTATGTTTGTCATATCTTCTTTTCCCCAAGCATAGTCTCTTAATATACTCTTTAAACATGTCAACCGTTCCTTTAAGACAATACAGAAAAAATCCATACGTGATCCAATAAAAAATAAAAAACATTTCATTGGACGCTTTGTGTAACAATAATGATTGCCGAAAGCAAAAAAAGTATACAAGGAATAATTATATTTATTTATTTATTTATAAAAATATTTTACGAAGGAGAAGACATTGGAACGTTACCTCTCTTTTCAAGTATGTCCTGGGCCAGAGGTAAAACAAAAATACATGGTTACAATGTTTATTTACAATATTATTATCATTGTATACAGCGCCTTATGTGCAGCACTTTAGAGTTAAATGGATCATCTAAAATAGAAGGAGAAGCGAAGATATAATACGAGATAAGGACACAGATTGAATGAGATGGAAATGTGACAGAGGAGCTCACAATTTGATACATACGCTTACAATCTGTCATTTAACCCGCTCCCTAACTCCTTCAACATTGCGGAAGAAGAAAATTGGGCAGGGAAGTGCACAATTCTGGATTTTACCCCTAAATTGTCTAGAAACATAGACCGTTGGTCTGATTAGAGCACAAAAGTTAGTTGTATAGAAAGATAATTCAATCTGAGATAAAGAGGGTGGGTATAGAGGAGAAAGGAAATACTCGTCTTAGTGAGAGGCCAATAATTGGAATCCCTGTATTTTCAATAAATGCATCCAATGGATAATCTTCAAAGCTTGTGGCATGGGCATCCGGATGATTCCATTTTTTTTTAGAAATGTATTATTTAGATATTCACGTTATACAATATCACAGGCGCAGAACCCTTTTATTAAAACAATTCAATACCACTGTGTGGCAGGTCTGTACCCTGTGATTTATAGTCTCAGATAACACCTGCTTATTTGTTGTTAAAAACACGAATAATGAGATATTAACGAACTACAGGGCTGATCCATAAAGTGCCGATGAAAAACATCCGAGCGGCCACTTCGGCAAGTATAGAATCAGCTCTTAAAGCTGCAGACCAAGCAATATCCTTCATGTAGAGTATTTTTAATAAATCGTTCTGGACTATGAGGTTTTTCAAACAACTCTGAATTACATTTGTTTTATGTATTATAAAGTAACAAGCATTTTTTGTTTCTATAAAGCACCATTTACAAGTCACATCTCCTTCCTCTTCTGAAACAGGCTCTGGCACACCCCCTTTTTGGGTCCTGCCCTCTCTCTAGCAGTGCACCAATGATGATGACTGCCTGCGGTCCATGATCTTCCCACAGAAACTTTGCATCTTGTTCAGACGTTCTGCTGCACTGACAGCCTTTAGGTGAGACCCCTAGCGGCGAAACTTTGGTCGAGCGTTCACAGGAGTATCGGGATCGATCGTCAATTAGCCTAATTACTTTTTGTCTGGATTGCTAAGAATGCCATATTTAAAGGGGGAAAAATCAATAAAAAAATACAGAGCTTGACGCGCCTTTAATGGCTAGATCCACACCGCTCGATTAGGTCAGAGTCACTCATAACGACATGTAGGGCGGCTGGTAACATTGCGGGGTTCTGTGCAGGGAGCCTGGTGCAGGACCTCTCCTTCGCAATGTCTTCCTGCAGTGTCCCTCATGATGGCGCTAGCGATGTCAAATGGCGTCATGTTGCCATGACAACAGAGTATGTCCGGCCCATGCAGCATCACATTGTCATACAACAGACGCCGTATGATGTCATGACGGCACAGACGATGCCCAGCTGTCATGGCAACAACTGCGCCATTTGACGTCGCGGCGGCCATGAGACCGGGAGAGAGGTAGAGAAGGAGGTGAGGTGGGGGATAGAGGAAGAGAGTAGTGGAGGTGAGATGGAGGAAATGGAAGGGAGAAGGATAGATGTAGGATTAGACAAATGTAAGGGAGAGTAGAGGAAGAAGTGGAAGGTAGAAGGGGAGTAGGAAGGAGGGGGATAGTTAAGTTTGCAAAACATACTGTAATAGATTGTGAAGATTTGTTACTTAGGCAAATTTTAGAGCCTTTTGGCCGCATTTCACAACAAAACGGCAATTTGTGGTAGGTGTTGGCTAAAGCTTAGACAAAACATTTAACACGTCAGCTTGACCCACGTATATCATAATAAACGGTCTAGGCGTTTTAGACAATGTCATGTTCTGCAATATTGTGATTGTGAGAAATTGGCGGGGGGCGGGGGGGGGGCTATTTGACAAGACTATAGGCCTGTGAGGGCTGCCAGGACGAGAGTAGAGCAAAGAGCACGTTAAGTTTTTCAGCGCCGCGATATTTGTGCGAGAAAATGAAGAGAAGCATGGTGTCGGTAAGTCTTTCGATGCTCCTTTGATCTAAAAAAAAAAAGACAACAGATAAGAAGTTAGGTATACTTGGAAGACAGCGGATACAAACCAGTCAGATGAGGCATGGTGAGGGTGTCTTGATGACGGCGCGAACACTGCTTAGTTGAGCCAATTTATATTGTTTAACCGACTACATAATAACAACCAAAAATCCTATGAGAAAGTAGTCGACAGTTTATGTAGTTTGTTCTAAACACATCCGTGTAAGGAATTTTCTTCAACCATTGTTGCGTTTGTCTTATAATGTACCCTGATTTCTGACCCGACGAGGACCTCTTGAGGACAAAGGTTTAGAGCCACCTCAGACTTTGTGAATTTTCGATTGGGGGGACACAAGAACAAAGGAAACACATGACCAATTACTGAGCTGTGGGATTATCCCACTATAATATTTGACGAGTAGCGACTTTCCTCCGGTTTCGACTTAAATTTTTTTCACCCAAATCCCTTTCTTAGGGCATGCAGAAGCGCGGAGATGATCAGCAACAGTCTTGAGTATATGATACGCCCAAGGGGATGTGACAATACATAATGATGGCCCATTGGGATGGCGCTGTGGTGCGAGAGGGCTCGGGCGGAGGCGGAGCCTGGCCATGTCTCGTTGGGCTCTCTTTGTTGGCGCTTTGTATCTGCCAGTCTCGGCTTATTCTCTGGCTCTCGCAGTTGCCCATTTGTATTCTCAGTCTCTCTCCTGTGGGGTAACTCTAGTATCAATTATGCTCTACTATTTCGGCCGTTATTCATATGCGATGGAAGCCTAATTAACACTGACGGAAAAGAAGGAGGGAAGATGTTATTGTCATTGTCTATTCAAAGATATGTGGCCTTCACTGTATAGTGAGTATGTGCATAGTGTCTCTTACTCGTCTGCCTCTTTAACCACACCCCGATAAGCAAAAGTTGGTATATTAGGGGCGCCGAAGACTGGTTAGGCGCAGTACTGGCTGCATAACGGCCAAATAGAAGCTGTATGAACGGTCTGGCTGAACACAATTTCCTATAGTTTTTAAATCGCAGCAATTAGAATTTAAAGTCAGGTAATGATAGGTTATACATTATGTAGGAAAACTGGGTAATCCTCAATGGATTGACCAGGAAAATGCAGATTTTACATCTAAACGTTTCAAATATAATGCAAATGGTAATTAATTCACGTATAAAACACAGACACATTTTTTTAACGGTGGGGTGCGCCCAAAAACATGGAAAATGTAAGTTATTTATCAAGATGAGATAGGATTAACCTTTCCCTAAGTAGAGGCAATCGGTATGTTTTATTATCAGAGAATACAGACAGAAAAGAGATCATAGGACCTAATTTCATTGGACGACAAAGAATGTGGTCCTGAATTTTTACCCATTTATTGCTGTAATATATATTATTTTTTGATTTATCAGTAGAACATATGTACCAACTTAAATTTATTTCCATCTTGTGTAAGATGGTACGACGTATTATTTCGACAAATTTAGATTCACATTTAGTGCGGAAAAGCAAAGACGATAACTTGAAATGTGGTGCCAACACAGTTGTTAGTCAAGATTAAGGAAGATTACTGTGGTACAGAGAAAAGTGCGCCCGTGAGATTGAAACACTGGTCCACTGTATATCAGACAATAATGACTCTTTACCTATAAATTGGTGCTGGTCATTTATGTTGTATTTATTTGGGTTGTCGTAAAAATGTTTATAGGAGAACAAGCAGTAGTGCAACGTACCCGCTAAAAGAAAGCTCCCGAGTTATCTGTTTTGAAACATTTTTACGGATTGTTCACCAGCGTTAGGCCATGTTAAATTACAGAAGGTCGATCTGTCTAAAGTGCAACAAATTGAGTTTCGGGAGACGATTTGTTGACACTGTGTCTAGTAGACTCCTACCCAGAAGCGATTCTGGAAAAAATGGGCTTTCCTGCTTTTGAAGCCGAGAAAACAGGTCTACCATTTGCAAAAAAGTAAGTAAGGGCCAGTGAGTGTTTAACCCCGGGAGCACATGCGTCCAGCAGCCCAGCAGTGGCGCCTTCCCAGATCGTGGACTGCTGTGTGTAAGAAGATCCAGTTCTGGACAGGCAAACACTGGTAAGTAGAGAACGCCAAAGCGAAAGAAGGAAGTCATCCTGTCCCTCAATGGTCAGATGAGTGTTTAGGTGCTCTATGGAGATCAGTTTACGGCAGTTCGCTCTCCCCAGACACCCTGGACAGACGAGAGGTTAGTAAAGTGGAGAGTGGTTGTCTACAGGGGCGCGACGGGTGGCAGGTGAAGCACCAACTTGCTGTGGTCGCAAGCACTTGTTACACCCGGGCGGGGACTGATAGATATGCGAACCCAAGACGTAGAAGAAGGTGGAACGCTGGTTGGCAGAGAGCACGCTGTCCGCGTTTTCGTACGCCCTGCTTTTTAGCCATTGGTACTTCTAACCGATAAATATAATGTGTAAGTAGAGAAGAAGGGTAAAGTGGCTTACTTACTTGCCAGTAGTAGATTTGCACCTCGTCATTTTGGTTTATTGTCGAACAGGCAGGTGGTTTGAAGACCACTGGTGGGGGGGAGATGTGTGTGTCTTCTGACTCGTGTCCGCAGTTTGTCAAAGGTCTCGAGAATATTTAGGGGGCCCTATTTTTAGCAGCCTAGAAAATAAGAGTGGATGTGGGGAACACAGTGGAAGTTTGAACTAAAGTAACCAATGTACGACTAGGTTGTCGATCATTGGTTCAGAGGCGTTTAAAGAAACTTAAAGGACCACGGTTGACCTGTGGGGGAGCTTTTGCATAAACAGGGTAGCTATGTTTTCAACGACTTACCCCACCACCCCGAGCACACAAGCCAGCTATAAGAAATTATAGAATTTAGAAGCGTTGTATTTAAACTTGAGGTTTTGGTTTTTAAAGGAGAGAATAATTATATTGTGAGAACGGGGAGGAACCGACTGCAACCCCTCTTCAAGAGCCTGCGTGTCTGAGGAATCGGAGAGGTGCAGTGTGTAACGAGCAGAGGAGACGCTGACTGACAGGGGGGGAGAGGGACCGATGGGACTCCGGTCGAACGGCCCGGGGGCCTGAGGTAGGTACAAGGGGAACGAGTGGGTGCAGAATCCGAGCGAGAGAGCGGCCATCTGATAGGGCGAGTTGCAGTAGACAGGAGAGGGCTGAGAAGAGAGGGAGGGTGTCCGGCTGAGGTGAACGGGGAAGGGAGTGGACCAATGTGCTGTCAGGGCAGGACATGTGTGCGTAGGGAGGCTCGAGGGTGGAGGGAGTTCCCCTGAGGCAGGCACATCGAGTGGGCAGCCTCCCGCAGGGAGGCTCTTGAACGAGGTCCACAGACCACAACGCTGCCAAGAGATGCCCGCAGAATCCAAATTAACAGCCTCCAGTGGTCAAGGAGACAGGGTTGAAGTAGGGTTCTTATCCTCTCCTTCGCTCATGCATCAGCAACTTCCGACCCCATCTGCACCATGCATCTCCATCCCCCTCCCTGATCTCTCCCCAGAATCTTTCTGTCACCTCTCCCATTCGAGATCTGGCTTCACGAGCTCCCCGTCAGCTTGCTGACTGCCACCTCCAGTGCTATCAGATACGTTAAGAGATTCCTCTATCTATGATTGCCCTTCTTCTCGTACGTCCAATTTCCTATTTCAACCTCAGATCTCCTCTCTACTTTGCCCCCACGACCGCCTCTCCCCCATCTGAATGCTATTTGAGCCGTGCCTCTGACTGTCCCCACTCTCCGAATATACTTCGCTCGAGAGCCCGTGAGGAAGGGACGAGAAGGAGGGGCGAGGGGAGCGACGAGCTGGTGAGAGGAGAAACCACCGAGTCTCCGCTTGACCCCCCTCTCTTCCCTGCCTCCCAACTCGCATCTCACTCGATCGCGTCTCTCTTCACATCTGACCCTTCCTCACTCCAGACAGAGATAATGCTCCCCTCACTGCGCTCTTCTCGCGCGGCCAGGTCTCTCCTCACCACTCTCACCTTATCTCTCATGCCGCTTTCGAACGCACTGTAATCACCCCAGCCGTTACTTAGGGCAGAGATGAGATACAATGCAGTTCTGGCCTAGAAAACCACATGGAACCGAAAGTGACACTGACTGACAAGTCATATCTTGATGTGATATAGAGAGACAGTGCGGACTTCAGACAACGGTATTTTGATGTACAAGCAAAATTGTATCCTTCGGCATCGCCTGTGAGCGATTGCTTCTAATGACTTGCTGATCAATTAAGTAGAAAACAATGTGCCATGTGTGCTATACAGTTAGTTAAGGTAGCAGGAATGGAGCATCATTTATGGCAAATGTTGGGAGAGTTAGAGGGAGGAGGTGAGGGTCACTTAAAATAGGATTTTTCTTGTTCCTGTATGTTGGGATGATTCTTTAGTTACTTTCACACAAGAAGACACCGAGTAATGGGAACATAGGGAAAGAATACTGGTTATAGAAGCAATGATTTGTTACGGAATGTAATAGTCTAATGACTTCTTAAAGCGAGCAGAGAAGCGTGAAAAATCGTAATATGTTCAGTTCTGTGGGGGCGGGTAGATAAGCTGTATTGAAGTTCTTTTTGAAAATTCGATAATGCACATTTGTTTTAATGATTTTGTCTAAGGATACTGATCCGCTGTAGGATGCGACTATGATAGGCAACCTTTAAAAAGTGATCAATCCAGTCTACCTTCTTTTCAAAGCGGCTCTGACACATCTTGTTTGAGAGCTCTCTGCTGCTTTTAGCAACAGAAGTACTCACGCAAACAGCGGTCTGTTGCGAGTGGATGGTCCACAACGATCAGACGTCTATTACTCTGAAGCGTGCAAACCAGGAAATAATGTGTACGACACTTAGTAAGTATATGTTACATTACTGAGAGTAGGAGCGGGTTGTTATGGTGACGAAACTGCACGCGGTGACATGGCTACCACGGCAAAGCATCAGACCGATTGAGAAAGAAGAACCTCGCGGGGGGATGAATATTGCACAGGCCGTAGATGCCCGACCACGTAAGAGATGAGGGACGGGAGGAAGCACGGCGGAGCAGGCAGGACGAGAAGCGAGAAAAAACGAGAGAGATTGAGTGTGTTCGGGCTGTTAGACAACATGGAACTGACAGACGTTGCCACGGATAGGCCAGCAGTGAAAATTCCGCATTTATTGTGGCAAACGAAAGACCAAAATAGAAGAGAAACAGAGAGATCCATGAAATTTCAACCAAGAACCTCCGCACGAAAGCACGGGTTGCCTGAGAGGAGGAGGCGGGGAGGACCACGTTTCATGCTGCATGGGGGAGAGAGGGGCAAGCAGCAGAAGAAATCAAACTCGAGAGAGCCGAAAGGAGTGGTGAGAGGCGACGAATATACGGCCGCGTGATCGGAGTGGGG
>WSYH01011865.1:6338-19917 GCA_036426205.1 Ascaphus truei
ACACACACACACACACACACACTAAATCCCCGGTACTAAGCCTCTCCGGAAGAAAAAAAACACTCCGGAAGAAAAAAATAACACATGGCTGCCGGGGGCTGAGAGAGAGGAGCCTATGAGAGGGAGAGGGAGGGGGCTGTGAGAGGGAGGGGGCTGGGAGAGGGAGGGGGCTGGGAGGGAGGAGGGATGAATCGTGCCGTTTTTTTTAAACATTTTATTTATTTAATTAACTGGCGCCCGTGATTGCGGGCCCCACAGAGAGGCCAGACGGGCCCGCATGTTGTGCAGGCCTCTTCCTTCCTTCCCTCCTCACTCCCTCCCGATCAGGCGCGCGGCGGCCATTTTTTTTAAAAAATTAGCGCGACCCCGTTACTAACGCGGTGGTCTCGGGGTGGACCCCGAGGACCGCGTTATAACGGGGTTTAGCTGTATATACACTGTATGTATATATGTATGTATATATGTTAACTTTATCGTAGATCTTGAAAGGGTTGCAATAAATAACAGAGAGATATGTGACTTTCTCTCTGATTACTCATTTGATTCATCATTTTACTTTTACAAATATTGCAGGACCATATGCAGTAATTACATTATTTACTAACATGTGGCTTCTGGATTTGACAGCCATCATGCCCTAAAAGTTGACCAATTTAGATGAGCTGAAAATAATTGGGGAGGGTTTAAGAGCTATTTTTATTATCCTTTCCTTGAGCTAATAGAATCTTTCTTGGCCACATACCTATATTTCAATTGAGGTTTCTTATCTAGTCATCATGTGGGTCTTTACATTTCCCTTGGAATCCAATCAAGTACCATCCTTACCCAACAATGGTCATTTCTTCTTGCAATATGTCCAGCCCACTGCCATTTTAATTTCTTAATGTCACATACTTTTGTTTGGATTAAAATCCATTCATTCTTTTTCCTGTTTCTTCAGGTAATGCCCTGCATACATCTCTCCATAGTTCTGTGAGTTGTCTTAAGCTTCTGAGTTATCTTTGCCTTTAGGGTTCAAGTTTCACATTCATACTGTATGTGACCATGGCCAGGATACACTGGTTGAACATTTTCCTCTTTAGACACAGTGGAAGGTTAACTTGAAAGATTGTTTTCTTTCTTCCAAATGCACTCCATCCCATCTTCATTCTCCTGTTGATTTCATTCAAACGTTTATGATCCATTGTTACTTGCCAGCCAAAGTATATATAGACTTTGACTTCTAGTTCTATTCTATTTATTTCTATTTGTTTCGGTCAGAGATGACACATTTGTTGCACATCACTTTGGTCTTGTAGAGATTCATATGGAGGTGCACTATCTTACTTGCTTCGATGAGTTCTCTGCTTTTTTTGCTGAAGGTCTTTTGGACCTGTGGTAATAATAACTAATGTGCAAATCATAGGTGACTTGAGTATTCACAATTAATTTTGATTCATTTTTCTTCCAAATTAAATGTCTAGCTACTCTTCAAGTGTTCCTGTGCAAAGCTTTGGTATCTCCCTGCTGATTCTTCCCTTGATTATATCTTCATGTAATCTAATGGTTGTTGTGGCATTTTCATAAATGTTGCTTATATCAATGTACAATTCAACACTTTGCTTTCTTAATATATTTAGAATTGCTGAGGTGTTAACAGAATCAAATGCTTTTTAATAATCTAAGAAACCGAAGCGGAGTGGTAGGTCTGCAGAAAGTAAACACTGCAAAATCCTATTTGTTCTCTTGGTTGGTTGAAATCAAGGGTCTGTTGCAACCAATTAGTGAGTATCTACTTACACATTTTGTAAATGATTGGAAGTAGACTGATTGGTCTGTAGTTATTTAGGTATTTGTCTTTTCTCTTGAGGATGACGATAACTATGGCATTTCTCTGTTCTGGAATATTCCAGCTCTTCAAGTAGCAGTAGTAAGAGTGATGCAAGGATTTTCTCTACTTCCTCCCTAGCTTCAAGATTTCAGTTGTAATTCCACCTTTCCCACCCGGGAGTCTTCCCATTCTTTTTGAATTTTATTGCCTTTGTCACTTCTTCTGAAAGGATGTATCGTACATCATTGGTGGTTTCTTTGCGTTCTTCCTTTGCTGAATTATGCCCTTTGTTATCTGTGTCGTACAATTTTATGTAGAAGTCCTCAAATCTCTGTATAATAAGTGCATTGTTTATTATTGTAGACCCATCATCATGTTTGAGTGCAATGATTTGCTTCTTCCCAATTATAAGTTCCTGCTTCGTCTTCTTTCAGCTTTTGTTATCTTCAATAGCCTTCTTCAATATATCACAGTCACATTTTCTTACATCTTTAGTTATACGTCTGTGGATAGCTTTTCACAGCTCTGAATATTCAATTCTTGTTCTTGCGGATTGGGATTGCTTAATTTCTTTTCATCCCCACAGTGGTTGTTTGGCCTGATCTGATATTTTTTTTTGTCTAAAATGTTTTCTGTTAGCGAATCCTCCAATTTTTCATAAGTGTTTGTTAAAATGTGCTCATGCATTTTTAGCAAGCTGAAGTGATTTTTCAGCTCTAGTAGTAATTCCGTTTCTTGATGTTGATTGTTTTTGTCTTCTTATTAGTTTTCTTACTGTATTTCAACTTTGCTGCAAATTACATCTGAAGGCAAACTAATCCACTCCATGTGTCAAAACAGTTGAGGATTGTGCAGTCTTCAATCACATGTTTCTTGTTAATTAGGACATAGTCAATTTATTCTTCATTCCATTGGGTCTACTCCATGTTCATTTTCTATTTACATTCTTCTTGAAGAATGAATTCATTAGGTAGACTTTTTCACATTGATGTCTCCACGTCTCTTTTGCCATAACCACAACTGATGCTGTGTTTTTCTGCTGGGTACCAAGATTTGCATTGCTGTTAAATTGGTTAATTTCATGGTAGAAGTCTTCCATATCATTGTCTGTATAACTAGATCCTACCACTATACCGTTTCTTCAACACCCGTTGCCACCTTCCCGACACTTTGAAGCAGTGAGATAAGGAATACACACACACACACACACACACACACACACAATGGGGGGGGGGAGCAGTCTGTGGGAGGGAGCACCGGGAGAGAGGGTGATGTTTGTGAGGTCCTGCGGAGTGGTGATAGGGGGTGGTTCCGTTGTTGCGGGCCAGCCGCCGGGAAGGGCGGGGGGGTGGGTGGATGGGCGAGGGGGGGTGGTGTGTGTGTGTGTGTGTGTGTGTCAATAGGAATGCTACTGAGCATGGCAAATGTATACAACAAAAGACAGGGGTTCCCAATGCTACATCCAATTGACAAATCATATATGGTAATAAGTATAAAGTACAAATACTTGAATAATATTTTCTTGGTTATTTAGTTAAACCCTTTGGCCAAAGCGTCATAAGCCTGCATACCAACATAAAGGTATAACAAATTGCCTTTTAATTTCTAACTAGCAACAGTTTTTTGGAGTTACAGTAGAGGCAACGTTTATTCTAACATTTGCCGTAAACTAGCCGGGTTACATTCTGGGTATGTGCTGGGTATGTTCTGGGCTGGTTTGAGGCACATTTAAGGCATTTCTGCATTGACTAACGACCCATAGGATTAACACAGCAGGGATCCCTGGCAGTCCAATTCAGTTTGAATGGGACTGCCAGGGACCCCTGCTGTTAATCTGATAGGCCATTAATCAATGCAGAAATGCTGGGGCTAGTTTAAGGAAGGTTTAAGGCATGTATTCAGAATGTACCTGGGTGTTTCCTGGGTTTTTGGGGGAATTGCCACTGGTTTTTGTTCGAATAAGATTTGCCTCTACTGTAGGTGGCCGCTCCTCCCAGAGCTCACCCCTCACCACCTTTTTAACTTGGGAGGTTCTCTCATTTTGCTGTATGGACAAGACCCACTGAGGTTGTTCCCCCTCTGTAAGAGACGTTTTCAGAGGTACGCAATGGAGACCGTTTAAAGTGAAACTAAAATTAGGCTTTATTGCACCTGTACCTTTAACACAGCAAAACATATGAAAATAAGCCAAACAAAAACTTGCTCCGTTTTGGAGAATATCTTCACATGTAGTCCAGCCTTCTCTAACTGGGTGGTTAGCTAAGTTAATTACCAGCCCAAATTCATATATAGATATATACAGATATATAACAGTCCCATAAGAAAGTCATATCTGTTTCTTGTAGCTATAGAGGAAGGCTTCTCTGCTTTCCTGGGTTAGCACCTTTGTGTGCTAAGGCAATATCTGTCCAGGTATAGTCTGCTCCCCTTTGTCTTGCTGTCAGCCTGCAGTCTCTTTGCAGCTCAAGACATCTGTCCTCTGGTCAGTCCAGTGTCCACTAAGGAAATCCTCTGGTCTGTCTTTCCTGGGTCAGCTCCAATTGTGAGCTCCGGAAAAACTTCCTTCCTGTCTCTCAAAACAGGCTTTTTCTGACAGAGTTCTGATTAGGCAGGTGGGGTGGTTGATTGCAGGTGTGCAATTAACCAGCACACTGCTGGATTAGAGGCAAGATTCTTAACAGGGATAAGTCCCTGTTACACCCTCAAACAAAAAGGAAAGGTTCACAGTTTAGTGTTAGGACCTGCAAATGTGGTTATACCTTGACGTTGGTATGTAGGCATATGACGCTTTGGCCAAAGGGTTTAAGTAAATAACCAAGACAATGTTATTATTGAAGTATTTGTACTTTATACTTATTACCATATATGTTTTGTGTTTTGTTAAATTTGACATACACGCATGCACAGAAATGTGATGACACGCATATGCGTTTCAGCAAGGTTCCAATTTGACATACACGCATGTGCAAAATATACATTTTACATTCAGAAGAAGAGGCGACGTTGTATTTTTGTATTATTCATTTTAACTTTATTAGCCTGTACAAATAAAACATTTCAATCTTCTACAGTTTTAGGATTCGTGTATGGCTGAGGAGCCTCAGAAAGGACTTCTTTCCCATGTACAGTATATGAACTCATAACGTTAATCTTCAAATTACAATTACTGTACACACACTTGATGTACTGTACGGGAATAAAAGATAGGCTGAATCGCAATTACATTTTTAAGACAACAACTCGTGATCGCCCACTTGAGTTTCTCGACGGTATTGCAGACAACGCTAAGATGCAATTTTCTACACTCAATCAAAACACTAGTAAACTCACATTTTAACGCTTGAAATTTTCAAGAAATCACAAACAAGGACCGAATGTACCAAGGAATTCAACCCGTGAAATGATCGGATAACGGCCGCTGCAGCTGTACTCATTTTGTACCTGGACCGCATCCCCCATCGCATTATAGGATTCTGTACAGATATTTTTATTGCATCGGTTCTGCTTCAGCTGTGTAACACTAACTCCGGACTTTCAGTTTTGTGACTCTTTGATTTCTTCATTTGTGGGTCCACTGAATTCTATCATATCAGCTACTTATGTGTATCAGTTTCACTAATGATATTATCATAATTACTTTACAAAGGACAAAACAAAAACAATTTACCTGTACATTTGAGATCTGACAAATCATCTTATCACCAACAGACAATTAGAAAGGGTAGAAAAACATTGAAAGCTTCTGTTTACTATAGAAATTATGTAATTGAAAGATAACATTAACAAACATCAGTGAATGGCAGCAAACAGCTGACATCCTTTGGCTACCGCCTTTGGGGTGACGCAGATGGAGACTGAAGAGGTTCTCAATTAATTTAGTTGTGCTATGAAAGTCCTTTGTCGGGGCCATAAACATTGCTTTAATCGGTTGATGTATTGCATGCTAAATATATCGTACATTTTCTGGTGCTAAAAACTCATTTTAGGATGACCGAGTGAACACATCAACTAGACTTTGTGGCCACTTTGGGTGTGTGTTCTCGCTCCACAGGGCAAATGCCTTGACCGGTTCTGATAAACGTTCAATGGTACCTTTCTGGGATCCTAACTTAGATTTGCCAGAAGTATCAACCAAATCGGTGCAGCCTCTATCTTAGAATCATTTTTTGTTTTCTGAAGTGATAAAAAAATTAAACTGTACATCTTATTGATACAATAGATATCTTCAAAAAAAGGTTAGACTTTTTAGAGGAGAAAGGTATACAGGGATATATAAAATAAGTAAACATAGGAAGGATGTTGATCCAAGGAAAAATCTGATTGCTATTATTTGGAGTTACGAAGGAACTAATTTTTCCCCTTATGAGACATCATTGGATGATATTTCACAGGGGTTTTCTGTTTGCCTTTCTCTGGATCAATACACTGTAAATACAAATATAGGATAAATATCTATCTTCTAAATTTAACATACTGTAGGTTGAACTCAATGTACATATCTTTTTTTAACCTTATCTACTATGTAACTACAGTATGTTCTTACAGTACATCATGGCCTTGAGAATAATGAGCTTTGTGCTTTTTCATTTTTTCAGCTTTCATAAAGCTTGTTGTGAATGAGATTGTTACATGGTAGTGTTTTGCAGTTTGTGATATTATATTAAACGTATTTCTTTTCAAGGTGCAGTAATGTGACAGGTGAAGTGGTATTCAGTATTTACATTTCTGTTTGCCTTCAAGACTGTGCTTGATCATTGTGACAGACAATAGCCGCCTTTCTGGACAACCTTCGTTGCTGGTGCCTCGACTGTCAGTGAAAATTAGGCTTATTTATTGGCTCGTATAATACTACACAATAGTATGAGAATTATACTGTTATGAATCTTTGTCCTATTAGGGTTAATTGCTTATCCCACAATGCAGTACAAATATAAAGTTTTCCTACTGTAGTTAAGATAACAGAGTTTGATGTATCCGAGCCATAGGCACTTTGGTGTTGTGTAAAATCAGAGAATGTATGCATAACAAAATCCTGGCATAGTTGTGTAAATGTTTAATTGATCACAGAACATAAGGATGAAGTTGTTTGTTTATAACGATGTCTTTTTTCATGTGCATCAATCATGTGCAATGTTATGAGTATGTTTTTAAACTCTTTATGAAATGGAATTATGCTACAACCGAAGTCAACCTCTCACGATTGCTACTTTATTTTATAATGTATTCAATGTTTTTTTGTGAATATTACATTGAGTAGTGTGTAGTGAGAATTATAATTGTGAAGGGTTTGCCTTGGGAGATACTAAAATATATACTGTATCATAATATAAACTGGTATGTCAAGGCCAATTATTGTACAGTACAATTTTGAGGTACGTTAGAAGTTATGTGTGCTTCTCTATATAAAGCTGCTCTTTATAGAAATGTTAGGGAACAGAGGGCTAATGTTTAGCTCCAAACTAGTGTAGTCATGTATCCCCTTGGCTACTAATCTGCCCTGCCTAACACATAAGCCCTGGTACCAGTGCAGGCAGTTAGGGTTAATCTGGGCTGCACTGCAGTAAACAACTCCCTTGAGTGACAGGGGGTAGGCCTAAGGCCTGTGTACTGCCCTATCAGGGGCCCAGACCTAGGGCCCTCCCCCTGGGAACAAAAGAGTCTGCAGAGCTAAATTTACTAGGTGTTAAAAGTGTAGAGCTAGGGCTCTGGTTCACCTTCCTTCCTCTCCCTTAAGGGAGTGGGACAACTATCCCATACTCCACCAGGGAGCATGGGAGCTAAGGATAGACCTTTGGGGCCTCAAGTCCTAGGGTTTGATTCCAGGGAGAAGAGAATGTACGTGTTGGTATACTGCTGTGTACTATGAAGAATGAAGACAAGTAACTGTTTGCTTGAGGCTGCAGATTCTTCGGGGAGAGAGTGAATGTTTTCCACAGGGGACTGCACCTATCCCTATAAGCCCTGTGGGAAAGGACGCACTGCAACACTGAGTGAAGAGCTGTGAGGATCCCTAAAGACCTGTCCTGTTCGTCCCCAAATAACACCAGCGGACACTTCTGTATCCTGTAGGCCTAGCAGGTGAGCAGCACAAGAACACTGGGTAGCAATGAGTTTCCATCCGGGTGGGGGGAAACCTGTTACACTAGAATAGAGAATGATCTTTCTGTTAACAATAGATGATAGGAATAGAAGACTCAATAGGTGATAACACATTAGCCTACCAGACTTTATACAAAATATATTGTATACTGGATGACAAAGTATGTAGAAATTTATCTGAGCAACATACATGTAGGTCCAACTGGTGACAGCATCTCCACCTGTGCGGGATCCTACTTTGTTGGATAAACCCGTCACAGGACCCAATGGTATAATACACACACTGATATAGATAACAGTTTACTACATGCATATGAAAAAGGAGAACAATATACTACCCACACCAAATAGGCCACGCACGGCCGTAACCCCACATTGCCCTCCAATACAGTGTCCACACTTGGATGGGATATTTCCCCAAAGTACTGAGGTGCCCCTGGGCATCCAACCACCTTGGTGTCCAAAAGAGTTAACCCACGCAAAGTGTGTGTAATAGCGCTGCCCACAACTGCGTGTTAAAGTTGGTGCACTTGTAGGTGTAGGTGTGATACCTGCCAGGTACTCCAGCACCCGGTAGCACCAACTGAAGACAAGGGGAAGCCACCCAGTCCCATGCGTCGGTGTTAGCGATGAGTCCGCCCTCACATGGAATGGTGTCCAGCTTGAGGGTCCCACTGTAATAGTCTCTCTCTGTGTATGGTGATCTGGTCCCAGACCACCAGATGCCGTTCGCCGCCACGTCCTGGCTGTGTCCCTCACGCTTGTTGCTACAGGGCAATGTCCCTATCTACTGGGATTGTCCCTGCAGCAACCACAAGCTAAACGGGGAGTAGAGGCCTTGCTAGGGTCTAAGGGGGTCTCGTGCCTAATGCAGGGGTCACAGACTCCCTGTGTTCACACCCTACCCTCTCCTTATCCCAGCTCTGACTGGCATGCTCCTGAGTGCACGAAAAGTAATAATCCTGGCCCAGGGGAATCCAGCTGCACGATTGGCAGCTTGCCTGCACTTGACTAACAACCCCAGTGCCTTCTGGGGGCTGTAGTCCCCGTGGTGCACTGTCCCTCTAATGGCTGCCACTAGGAGGTCCTTTGCGCATGCGCGATCCCACTCAACATGGCGGAACCCTGCAAAGGGAGCCTCCGGGGACTCAGTCGCCTCTCTGACACTGCCGCAATGCTCCGTTGGTTCCCCCGCTGTAGCAGAGATAAGCGGGGAACTGGGGGTGAGGGGGCGGGGGTGGGGGTGGAAGAGGGGTGGGCCAGCAGGCCCAGGCTATATACACTATAAACAATGGCTAGCCAAATCAGTAGAAAATCAACTTTCAGTGATGCTGTTATTTTAAATATGTTTGCTTTTTCATTACAGCTTCTACATTTAGTTATAAATCCTCTGCATTACACTTATGTTGTGAAGTTTCTTACAGCACCCATTTTACTGTAACTATGGTAACCACTAGTTTGGCTAAATTCCTCTCCTGCTCACTGTATCTAATCCTATTGGTCAATCCCTGGCTGCAGTCATTTTCACATTTTTAAGGGCATTTATTTTGTTTTCAAATAGCAGTTGTGCCTTCAAATAGGCATGAAGCTTACCACAAATTCATTCATTCTTCTGAAACTACTTTCTCTCAGTTAATACCCTACTGTCTATCCATCTCATGAAGGGCATAGCCCTGCCATAACTGGATAACATTTGTATGAAGCGTATAACAATACTTGTATTTTTTACAGTGTATGCAGTGATGTACATAGAATTTTTGCAAGCACGAATCCCTGCCCCGTAGAGCTTACAATCTATTTTTTTGGAACAAGTAGAAAAAGGGACTTGCCCAAGGTCACAAGGCGATGACACTGGGATTTGAACCAGACTCCTGTTCTTCAAACTCAGTGTCATTGTTTTCGAGTCAGTGCCTTTACTCATTGAGCTGCTCCAACTCAATATTTGTGTACTGTAAATAGTCCTAAATGAGGAGAGAGGTTAATCTGTTAACACCAGCAAACACAGAAAGAAAACTTTCTATTCATCATTTATGGGATGAACAGCTAGCTTTCTGTTCACATTATACTGTACATATCCTACGTAGTTAAGGTCAAGAAGAATCCCAGAGAGGGATAATAAGCAATGCGGAGCTAGATACACTCACATGTTTCTCGACCTATGGCCATATACACTACGGAGGCCCAACTCCACAGAGGTCCATATGTGTCTTAACGAGGCGTTAACATCAGGGATAATAAAGTCCAGTAATGATTTTGGTAATGTCTCATTATTAGCACTGAGTAAAGGGACCTCGTGGATCTGGTGCTATAGGGAGAAGACTGCATAGTGCATAGTGAAGGCATGTTACGTTCCAAGCAGAGGTACCGGACTGAAAAGACAAACATGCTAAGAAACACACACTAAGGGCCAAAAAGATGCACTAATGTGGCAAGGATTGAATGAGGAAATGCAATAATGAAAATGATATGTTTTATGATATTAGTGTAGAATGTGTAGAGCAGCAGTGCGCAAACGGGGGGGCGCGACCCCCACGTGGGGGCCTGAGATTTTTTTTGGGGGGGGGCTCGAGTGGTTGCAGAGGTCCCGCGCTCTCCCCCCAGGCATTTAAATTAAAAGTCAGGGGACCGCGCAAAGCCTCTGCAACCCCTACTTACAGGGATTCAGCCGACTTCAGCACACGTGACCAGGGCAACGCGGCATCAAATGACGCCGCTGGGTCATGTGACATCACGGTTGTCCTGGTAACGTGACGTCAAATGACGCAAGGTAAGGAGGGGAGCGGCCAAAGGAGACGGTAAGGCAGGGGGTGCCACAAAAAAGGTTTGCGCGCCCCTGCTATATATATATACACATGTCTTAAAGTGTGTTAGCATTCTCTGAAATTTGATATGCAAAATGATGTAAATGGTTAGTTGGACTTTAGGTTCATGAATCTCAATATGTGTGAAGGTATGACCGTAAATAATGTAATGCAGAGATATGTAAACTTTTCACAAAGATCTGTGATGACGTAAAAATGTGCCCTTTTTTTTCATGTCACTGTACAGTTAGCAGTGATTAACTACACCTGCTACTATTCTTTGTATGGCCTTTGATCAATTTGACGCAAATTTTTAGGTAGCTGTGTTTCATTTAAGCAAGCCATAAAAGTTTAGTGGTAATGACAGTGTTACTATGTGCAAACCCACAATAAAGTCTTTGTTAATACAAAAACTTTGATACGCCGATGTTAACAGACCTTTTTTTTTTTTTTTTAAATAAGGTGATTCTAATACCAATGTATGGGAACTTTCTTACTCTGCCCCACAAATTGTAAGTTCACAGTATGAATCATTGATCAATTCAATAAAGTCAGTATTGACCGCTTTGAAATCCTACATTTGTATAAAATGTGACCAATGCTTATACTCTGTTTTGCTTTTCTTAATTATAGCAAACACAACTGAGGTACAAACTTGTTAACGATTTCTGTTGGGGTCCAACATAATGAACTGGCTGTCTTGTTCCTGTTCATTCTGAATGGAGAGATTGCAGAAGTCGGTAGTCATTTTACCAAGAAATCAGTTTATATTATATAGTCATGTTTGTATGTTTCTTACATTTATTCCCAAGGCAATTCTTCCATACTGTTCTTGTTTGTAAATAAAGCATAAATAAGGCTTTAGGGTGGTGTTTGCCTTTCTAAAATATACCTATGTTTAATTTTACTTACCTTTTTTAAATATCTGACATAGAAAATCAAACCTCTGACAAAATGTAATTTAATACAACTGTTGCTTAGTGTTGCAATAAATCATATTAAATTACAGTACAGTGGACAGTTTGCACACTGCGGTGTATGGCATAAGTGTTAGACAGCAGTGTGTCACCATGGTGGTCGATGCATGCTGATAGAATTTAATCACGTCACATCATATGATGGTTCTTAATACTGTAGCATCTACTGTAACACACAATACTTTGCTGTAGGCGAAAACTAGAGCTAACAGTTTTGTGCCATTGGAGTTAAAGGAAAATGAGTTGCTTGTAGTTGCTTGGACGATGATAATAATAAGAGCTAATTTTAAAGCATTTGACTTCCCTGCCATTGGTAGAAGGGGGTGTGGAAGCTTGACATTTGATATCCTTATCGTGACATAAATTGGTGTTTGTAGTGCAATGAGTGTAAAATGTTGCCAAAGCTGTTTGGAAATCTGTGTCAGCCCTTCTTTATTTCACAGCCATGAGGTAAGAAGAACCATTTTTATTTGAGTTTGGTTGTAAATGTAATCCTTATTTTATTCTTTGATTTGGCGCCTTGCAATATCTTGTGTTTTATGCAGCTTAATGAAAAGCTAATTGTAGTAATTTAATTGCTAATTATCGCAGCTCACTTCGAGAACACAGCTTTATTGAGAAGTCAAATGAAAGAAAGGACAAAGGCTTGTAGTGAAATGCTTGACAGGAATATTTTGCATGGACTAATGGCTTGACTGTTTTGCAGTTTTGTTTTCCTGCATTGGAAGAAGCAGATAATGCAATTATTCTCCATCTTACAGAACCTTTAGGTACAAGATTAGTTATTCCAAACAAGCCAGCATGTGGCCCATTATGTTGAACCTAGTGTATATCAATGTCATTGTATATTTTACAGGTTACTTCCATTTTTGAACAAAAAGAATGATTCCTGCGCTCCTACCAATTAGGCTAAGATAACTTAGCCTAATTGGTAGGAGCGCAGGAATCGTTCTTTTTGTTTTTCTATATGTAAGGTCTATCTTTTTACCTGCAGCAAACTTCTATAGGGAGGAGCGCGGTATTATGTACAGTTTCTTACTTCCATTTTTAGTTTAGGATAAAAATGATAACACTCAAATTCTATTATACAATTATAATTTGTATAAAATAAGGATTTGTTTAAACAGTGATCCTGCAACGGACACATTTCACTTCATTTGTTTAGGAGGTAGCTAAGCATGTGAAATAAAACTTTTAAACTCTTGTCTGGGAGAACAATATGGTCACAGTTGTCTTTTTTTACTTGGGTGGCCAAAAAGGAAATCACATTCGACCATGAAGGTTAAAGCATCGTGTTTCAGGCAAGCCCAGGACTGACAGAGTTGGGTCTTAACCTAACAAGAGTTTCTGCTAATCATCTGGAGCTTTCCTTTTGTAAATCCTTTACATACTGTAGTATACCACACTAAGGGTATCATGCAGTAAGCGGCGAAAATATGCATTCACCAGTTTAGCAATTAGCCATGTTTTTGGCGAGTTAAACTGTCTGTATGCTGTAAGGGGCGAATCCCTGGCGAATGAATTAGCCACCACCATTTGATGAAATGGCGTGTAACCGGTGGCGGGACGGCTGCCTGGCGAGAAACTGCCGAGAAGCCGTCCCCTGCCGAGTTGTGTTTGCAGCCGAGAGAGTTCCGCTGCTCTCTTGGCGCAAACATCAGCACAATAAAAATTATTTTTAAAACAACTTTTATTCATAGTGTACATGTTCAGGGGGTCTCCGGAGCTGAACCGCATTGGTTTCAGGTCGGGGGACCCCCTGCTCCCCGAGATACAGACCCCTTTATGAGGTGCCGGTATCCCTCTGCATTTAAAGGTCCCGATCACGTGACCGCGGCATGTACAAATGCTTTGGCCAAAGGGTTTAACCAAATACCCTTTTTCAGGAGATA
>WSYH01011866.1:0-19915 GCA_036426205.1 Ascaphus truei
GTTGGACTGAATGAGGGCGCATTCTCCCTATATCCAATGAGGTTTTTTATTGCCTACTTTATTACTAAAAAAAGTGTTTCTAGACACCATAGTGTTTCTAGGCACTTTAAAAATAAACATAACTGCGACTCTAGTCTTCTGAAGTATATAGGCATTCAAACCGTTAAAATTGGGAGACGCGGTGGTGATAGGGACAAAATGCTCTCCAAACAAGAAAGTTTGTGGATTTACAAGCTACAAACTCTGTCCCCTCTAGGGTTAAATGAAGAACTCGACGTATGGTCTTTATATTGAGTTTTTATTAATATTATTAATATTTTAATAAGATTTAATAATTTTAATGCATTAATACCATTCCTTTATTTGGTTATTAGGATTCTCTCCTGGCTTATCCTTAATTCTACTCTGTTCTATATCTTTTTCTTTCCATTAGATTGGTTTGGATTAAATCAGCTAATTGATGAATTTTATTTGGTTCGATATCCCATGACTAATACATGTCTCTTTATTTTTTAGCATCATTCAATATATGTGTTTTTTATGTAATACTTTGAATAAATTAATTATTATGTAATATGTTAGTCACTTGTAACTAAAGCGAAATGTCTTTTAATTGTATGTTATACCTCTGATGTGAGGGTCTGGACTGTTTGTATACAGCCAATCACAGGGGGATTGTGGGTATAAAATGAGCGCCCTTTCATTACCTCCTCCATTCCCTGACGAAGTGTTTGATACACGAAACGCGTTGGACTGAATGAGGGCGCATTCTCCCTATATCCAATGAGGTTTTTTTCCCCCCCGCACACTCGCCAGCTCCCCCCTGCCACTCGCCAGCTTCTCCCCCATGACCTTCCCCCATTCCCACCCGCACCCTCGCCCCCACTCTTCCCACCCCACCCTCGCCCCCTCTTCCACCCGCACCTCGCCCCCATTTCCACACGACACACTACGCCTACCCATCTTCCAACAACCGCACCCTCGCCCCCCTCTTCCCAACCGCAAACAGCGACCCCCCTCTCCATACTCGACACCCTCGACCCCCTTTTCCCACGCAGCACCCTAGGCCACAGCCTCTTCCCACCCGCCACCCGCGACCCACCTCTTCCCACCCAGCACCTCGCCACCCTCTTTCCACACGCCACCTAGTATGTCAGTTTTCGGTTCGACCCTTTTACAAAAAGGCACCTCGCCCCAAGTTCCAACCCGCAACCTCTAGCCCCCCCCTCTTCCCACCCGCACCCTCGCCCCCCTCTTCCCAACTTACAGTAATATGATAATGGCCATTTACTGCCCCTAAAACATACCCTCCGCTGCCTAATTAATGTTTAAACCTCTCTGTCCGCCAAGGTGTTAATAATTGTATTCTCCATAGCATGGCTGACGCCCCCATTCATGTTTGTTTTTCCAGGGTTCTGTGTCATCATTAGGACCCCCTGATAAGCCTACAAGAGAGAGAGGCCTTGTCACGCAGACGTCACCTGATCCATGAGTCAGACTGGAGGTACGGGGATCCGTGACGTCTCTCCCCTGCCCGACCCGCCCTCTTCTCTCGCAAACGTCCAACTTCCTGAATCCTCTTCCACCAACTTGATAAACACAGAGGTTACACGCCGGGAGCCGTCCCGGGGAATAGCAGGGCGATGGCGTTGAACAAGAACCATTCGCAGAATTTAGGGATAATCGTGAACGGCGGTGAGACGTGAGTGTTCAGTACCTCGTTCTGCGTCTGTGTTACCCGTACGGGTTTGGGAAGGACTTGGACTTTAGCCAAAATTACGCGCGTGTGTGTGTGTGTACACTATTATTTCATTTTATAGACATATACATAATGTGTGTGTGTTTGTGTGTTTAATAATCAAAAACAAATAGATGACACCGTTCTGTGGCTGACGAAATGCTTTTATTCGTGCGAGCTTTCGAGAGACACGGATCTCTTCTTCGGCCGATGTCATGAGCCACTTCACGGAGACCAGAGAACTCTCCTCCCATGAGCGCTAAAGGCCACGTCTATACATTCTGCGCTATATGAATGCACACACAGCTGTATCTTACACATACATATGTACAATGTAATTCTATCCCTATATACCTATAGGGACCACATAGTATCTACACACACTAATAGTAATGCAACACCCTCTTACATTTCCACACCTATCCCACACCGTTGGTATACACTATCCCACACACCTTTTGTAAAGCGCTGTATACACTGTGGGCGCTTTATTAATTAAGATTTACACGCACGCGCACATACACACATGCACACGCACATACACGCACACACACATACACACACATTCTCTTACATCACGCATTCAGAGACCATTTAACACCTCAGGTCATAAATCGCATACACAGGGGGGAGGGATAGGCTTCACGCACAGATGCTTTGTTTCAAGAAAGTTTTTTGGCTGAATCAATTGTAACATCGCCGAAGAAGAGATCAGTGTATCTCGAAAGCTCGCACAAATAAAAGTATTCCGTTAGCCACAGAACGGTGTCGTCTATTCGTTTTTGATTGATATATATATATATTCAAAAACGTGTGTGTGTGTGTGTTGGAATTATACTGTGTGTTATGTATATGGGCTGAAGAAGCGGCTCAGTGAGTAAAGACACTGACTGGCACTGAGTTTGAAGCAGGGGAACCTGCTTGGGCAAGTCCCTTTATCTCCCCCTCAGGCACCAAAATCCTAGATTGTAAGCTCCACGGGGCAGGGACTATTTGCCAAAATGTCTCTGTAACGCGCTACGTAAAACTAGCAGCGCTATACAAGAACATGCTATTATTATTGTTTATATATAATGTCATTATACAGTGTATCCTAATGGTCCAATCCTGGTTTTGTGTTCCCGTGTGCTATTGTGTAGCAAATTTGGTCTGTTCCAGTAATGACTGACGAGTTGTTACATGGCTGAGTGCTTTCCCTTTATCGCCCCCTCCATACTTACTGCACTGTGGCTTTCCACTTAGCCCACACTGCCAGTTGGTTAGGAAAACTGTCACTCCAGGAGACAGTGGGCGGGACATGACCCATGGAAGCCACATGAGTGAGTCACAGGGGCGCTGTGTGTAAATACTGGGGCACACGTGTTATCACATCCGTGTAAAGGGACAGACTTGGTTAACCCCTCTGCTGCCAGAGCTGTTTGCAACATACAGTATATGCATAGAATGAATATATATAAGCGCAGCCTTTAGAAGTGAAGAAATGCAGTTGATTGGAATTGAGGGCTCACAGCATCAAATAAGAACAGAAATGTATTTAAACTCCCAGCGCAAGAAATCACGAGTATAGATAGTAGATAAAATGTATGATATCAATTAAGATACAAAGCCCATAGAATAGTGCCCCACAGAGCAGACATTAGCACTACATGCAGGATACCAGAAACACAGAACTGATGCACATTTACCAGATGGCCCTTAAGGGTGAAGATATTAGCCAATGAGAGAGGCAACTTACGCTCACGCCCCTGGCAGACCGCTCACGCCCCCGGCAGACCGCTCACGTCCCCGGCAGACCGCTCACGCCCCTGGCAGACCGCTCACGCCCCTGGCAGACCGCTCACGCCCCTGGCAGACCGCTCACGTCCCCGGCAGACCGCTCACGTCCCCGGCAGACCGCTCACGTCCCTGGCACCCGCTCCCGGTCGGCAGGCTCGGTGATCGCGTGACACCATCACGGGAGATGACGGAAGGTTTAGGCGCCT
Organism: Ascaphus truei; assembly: GCA_036426205.1. Classification (NCBI taxonomy): domain Eukaryota; kingdom Metazoa; phylum Chordata; class Amphibia; order Anura; family Ascaphidae; genus Ascaphus; species Ascaphus truei. The sequence goes on from WSYH01011866.1 coordinate 3,721, forward strand.
GGTTTGGAGCTGTTGCATATAGTTGTTGGACACTGCGCCGCCTCGTCTTCTACGTGTTTGAAGCAATAGATATCAAAAAGCCATAAAGGCGCCAAATCGCTAAGTATGGAGAATAAACAAGTATAAAAATGGCACACAATCAATTTCCTGTCCTACGCGTTTCGGATACACAAGATACTTCATCAGGGGGGAATTTTACTTTGGATATGTGTGTTATTTAAACCCTAAAAGATTAGGATCTGGGCATATGGTATTGAATTAATCACCCCCCTGGACATCACATCTCCCCCTTCCTGCACATTACATCCCCCCTTTATGCACATCACCCACCCCAGCCTGCACATCACACCCCCCAGACTGCACATCACATCCTGTATTACATCACTATTATATACCTGCTCTGTGTCACACGGGAAGGTATGGTTACTGTATTATATACCTGCTGTGTGTCACACGGGAAGGTATGGTTACTGTATTATATACCTGCTCTGTGTCACACGGGAAGGTAGGGTTACTGTATTATATACCTGCTCTGTGTCACACGGGAAGGTAGGGTTACTGTATTATATATCTGCTCTGTGTGTCACACGGGAAGGTATGGTTACTGTATTATATACCTGCTCTGTGTCACACGGGAAGGTAGGGTTACTGTATTATATATCTGCTCTGTGTGTCACACGGGAAGGTAGGGTTACTGTATTACAGTATATATCTGCTCTGTGTGTCACACGGGAAGGTATGGTTACTGTATTATATACCTGCTCTGTGTGTCACACGGGAAGGTATGGTTACTGTATTATACAGGCATACCCCACTTTAAGGACACTCACTTTAAGTACTTCTAAATCTAACCTCCCTGCAAAACACAGCTAAACAACACATTCTGCTTGCAATCCACTACAACTATCCCAAGAACAACTGAAAATACTTCCACAACAACATCCTCATCCACCAAGGAATTCAACGACAAGAAAAAAGACCTGATCCACTCTGCTGCCTATAAACCACTACCCTAAAAATCCCTAAAGCCGTAATAGAACAAATTCCTCCCGACCAACGGTGCCTCTAAACGAAAAAAGGGAGAAAAAAACAAAAGAAATAAAAGAAAATCCACAAAAGCAAAAAAAAATCCGAAAAAACTCACACTATCTTGCATTCAATGCCACTCACATGATCCCTACAAGCAACTGTCTAATATACCCAGTAGCCTCTACGGCAAAGACAAAGTCACGCGAAAAAACTCTCAACGTAGAAAAAGATATTCTGAAAAAGGAGAAGAAAAGAGAGAAATGCTGCCCAAACTGACACAGATAATACCCTAACAGCGGTTGCTTGGCAGCACAGGAGCATCTAACCACCACCCCAAAAAAAGAAGACCTCCACCCTCCAATAAAACCAAAGCAATCCCGCTTGATCTAGCTGCTGGACCACTACACATATCCCTACAACTAGGATTCCCGACTCGGGGCGATTACCGAAGAAAAAAAATCCCCAAAGGAAAAAAAAAAATCACCATCACCGTATTCTGAAACCACTTCTGTCTGCTTCCACTCCACAGTATACCCTAACAAACCACTAGAAAAAAAAAGAGCTTAACCCAGACAGCGGAAATAATCCTCTAAAAACCTCACGTACCGCAATAAACACTGGATCTAAGAAAATCGTAAAGCTATCCATACCACTACACACTATCCCAATACACTGGCAGGATTCCCATACAAGCTCTAAAAACCGGAAAATCCCCATCCCGCCCAACCGCTCCACTTCTCTAGACATTCATCCACTAAAAAAAAAAAGGACAACATATCCCTACCAATGTCTTCCCAGACTCTCTACCAAATCACGTACCGCAGATAACCCACTTCTGCGCTGGCCTACAACAATCTACACCACACAACAAATGATCTAAGGTCCCACAAGACGAACCTCTACCCACCGGGATCCCAAAGCAACAAACAGCATACACTTAACTGCTGCTCCCAACGTAACACATATCCCCACACATAAAAAAAGAGCTTCCAACAGACTCCTGTCCTCACTAACACGATCCCGCACCATCCACTCACCAAAACTCTGCGGCTGCCGCTACACATAGCCCTAACACTAAGGCTTCACCAGACTCACGCTACACCAAATAACACTCAAAAAAAAAAACGGATCTCTCACACACTTCATGCTGCTAAAAGAGCCCACTACACCTATCCCTAAAACACTGGCTGTACCCATGCCTCTACCATCTAAAACACAAAAAGAAGGGGAAAAACAAAAACACACAAAAAAACAGAAACCAAAGTCAATCCACTATCCGACGCTACTCCCTCCCCATATACACCTAACAGCTGAAGCAATATCCCAATAAAACACGGTCTACCAAAAAATCGACAGCACCGCTCTGAGCCAACTAAAAATCTGAAAAGATCTGCTTGCTCCACTACAAACAATATCCCTACCTGTGTGAAACTAATAAACAGCAACGAGACCATCTACACACACACAAATGGGCACAGCAGAAAACCAGCTCCACTAATCATCCTAAAGAAACAAATCCCTACACATAATCACCTAACTGGCTTCAAACCAGACATCGCTGCATAACCTCCTAGCAAACAACCGTCAAAGACACTATCTGCTGCGGGGAATCCACTACAACTAAATCCCTAAACTAAAAGCGATAATAGCTAACCGCAGACTCCTCTACCTCTCACACAAACACGAAAAAAAAAGAGACTCCACCTTAGATCTAAAGGAATGCTGCCCACTACACATATACCTCTACAACTGGCTTCCCAGCTCCTCTAACCAACACATCAGGCACCACGCCAGACAGCGGGGCAACAACCCCTTCTAAGAGAAAAGGGTCATGAAAAAACTGCTGCTCCACTAACACATGCCCTACCTGTCTTCACAGGACACCGTACAAATAGATAAGCCACAAAGGGCGTCACGCACCGGAGGCTGAAAAAAAAAATAAGTCCACTGAATCTGCTGCTCCACTACACAGTCATAAACCAAATAACGAAACTAAAAAGATGGCTTCCCAGACTCTTCTAACCTCCCAGCACAAAAAAAAGGAAAACCTGCTCGCAACTAAAATGCTGACTAGGCTCCAAAATAAAAAAGGAGACACAATCCTTACAACTGGACATTCCCAGAGCCTCGATAACCTACACAGCAAGGAGGGGAAACCAGGGGAAAAAAAGCTCACCATAACTAAAAGTACATGAAGCTAAAAACTTCCCTACCCTACACATATCCCTACACTGGCTTCCCAGACTCCTCACCTCACGCACCGCTCCACTTCTGCTGCTCCCTACACATATCCCTACACTGGCTTCCCAGACTCCTACCTCACGCACTGCTCCACTTCTGCTGCTCCACTACACATATCCCTACACTGGCTTCCAGAGCCTCTACTCTACACACGCTCCACTTCTGCTGCTCCTACACATATCCCTACACTGGCTTCCCAGAGCCTCTACCTCACGCACCGCTCCACTTCTGCTGCTCCACTACACATATCCCTACACTGGCTTCCCAGACTCCTCTACCTCCCGCACCGCTCCACTTCTGCAGCTCCACTACACATATCCCTACACTGGCTTCCCAGACTCCCCTACCTCCCGCACCGCTCCACTTCTGCTGCTCCACTACACATATCCCTACACTGGCTTCCCAGATTCCTCTACCTCCCGCACCGCTCCACTTCTCTGCTGCCCTACACATCTCCCTACACCGGCTTCCATAGCACCTACCTCCGTCACCGCTCCACTTCTGCGCTCCACTACACATATCCCTACACCGGCTTCCCATAGCACCTACCTCCGTCACCGCTCCATCTTCTGCTGCTCCACTTACACATATCCCTACACTGGTTCCCAGACTCTCTACCTCCCGCACCGCTCCACTTCTGCTGCTCCACTACACATATCCCTACACTGGCTTCCCAGACTCCTCTACCTCACGCACCGCTCCACTTCTGCTGCTCCACTACACATATCCCTACACTGGCTTCCCAGAGCCTCTACCTCACGCACCGCTCCACTTCTGCTGCTCCCTACACATATCCCTACACTGGCTTCCCAGACTCCTCTACCTCACGCACCGCTCCACTTCTGCTGCTCCACTACACATATCCCTACACTGGCTTCCCAGACTCCTCTACCTCCCCGCACCGCTCCACTTCTGCTGCTCCACTACACATATCCCTACACTGGCTTCCCAGACTCCTCTACCTCCCGCACCGCTCCACTTCTGCTGCTCCACTACACATATCCCTACACTGGCTTCCCAGAGCCTCTACCTCTCCAACCGCTCCACTTCTGCTGCTCCACTACACATATCCCTACACTGGCTTCCCAGACTCCTCTACCTCACGCACCGCTCCACTTCTGCTGCTCCACACACATATCCCTACACTGGCTCCAGACTCCTACCTCACGCATCCTCCCTCTGCTGCTCCCTACACATACTCCCACATGGCTTCCCATACCTCTACCACGCACCGCTCCACTTTCTGCTCTCCACTACACATCTCCTACACTGGCTTCCCAGACTCCTACCTCACAGCACTGCTCCACTTCTGCTGCTCCACTACACATATCCCTACACTGGCTTCCAGACTCCCCTACCTCACCACCGCTCCACTTCTACTGCTCCACTACACATACCTACCACGACTTCCCCAGACTCTTCTACCTCCCGCACCCGCTCCACTTCTGCTGCTCCACTACAACATATCCCTACACTGGCTTCCACAGCTCCCCTACCTCACGCACCGCTCCACTTCTGCTGCTCCACTACTCATATCCCTACACTGGCTTCCCAACTCTTCTACCTCACGCACCGCTCCACTTATGACTGCCCACTACACATATCCCTACCTGGCTTCCCAGACTCCCCTACCTCACGCAACCGCTCCATTCTACTGCTCCACACACAATCCTACACTGGCTTCCCAGACTCTTCTACCCCGCACCGCTCCACTTCTGCTGCTCCACTACACATATCCCTACACTGGCTTCCAGACTCCCCTACCTCAGCACCGCTCCACTTCTGCGCTCCACTACACATATCCCTACACTGGCTTCCCAGACTCTTCTACCTCACGCACCGCTATCCACTTCTACTGCTCCTCACTACCATATCCCTACACTGGCTTCCCAGACTCCTCTACCTCCCGCACCGCTCCACTCTTCTGTCTCCACTACACATATCCCTACACTGGCTTCCCAGACTCCTCTACCTCACGCACCGCTCCACTTCTGCTGCTCCACTACAATATCCCTACACTGGGCTTCCCAGACTCTCTACCTCACGCACCGCTCACTTCTGCTGTCCTCTACACATATCCCTACACTGGCTTCCCAGACTCCTCTACCTCACACACTGCTCCACTTCTGCTGCTCCACTACACATATCCCTACACTGGCTTCCCAGACTCCCCTACCTCACGCACCGCTCCACTTCTGCTGCTCCACTACACATATCCCTACACTGGCTTCCCAGACTCCTCTACCTCCCGCACCGCTCCACTTCTGCTGCTCCACTACACATTCCCTCAACTGGCTTCCCAGACTCCTCTACCTCCCGCCCGCTCCACTTCTGCTGCTCCACTACACATATCCCTACACTGGCTTCCCAGACTCCTCTACCTCACGCACCGCTCCACTTCTGCTGCTCCACTACACATATCCCTACACTGGCTTCCCAGAGCCTCTACAGTAACATTTAAAACCCGAGCTCTGACTTACAAACGTCTCAGCAACGCTGCCCCCCCCCCCCCTTACATCTCAGCCCTCATTCCCAAATATATCCCCAAACGTCCCCCACGTTCGGCCCACGACATCCGCCTTTCCCCCTGCCTTATTACTTCCTCTTCCTCTCGCCTGCAAGACTCCTCCCGTGCTGCCCATCTCTCCCTGGAATTCCCCACCACGTACAGACTCCCCCCCCCCAGCTTTCAGATGCTTAGAAACTCCCTGAAAACAGGAAGCCTCTTCCCCATACCTCTAACACCCCAATCCCCTCCCTCCCCATACCTCTAACACCCCAATCCCCTCCCTCCCCATACCTCTAACACCCCAATCCCCTCCCTCCCCATACCTCTAACATCCCGATCCCCTCCCAGTCCATAGGGACCAGCTGGGACCACACTCCACGCTATGCAACACCCACCAACGTTCCCACCCTCAAACCTTAATGGGATCAGCTGTCGGGCAGCACCACACTCTAACCTGAAATATACTCCTGCCCACAATGAGAAGCCCCCCCCCCACCACACCGGGACCACAGAATGTGTTGGGGCTGTAAAAATGAACAATAATAATAGTATATACATACACATTTATATTTTCTCTCTCTCTATGTATTATATATACTGTAACACATACACTCACATATAAGTGACTTACCCTGTAGGGGGTGAGAGAAAGAGACCCTTTCTTGGAGCCTCTGAAGGCGTCGGACTTGTGAGCCATATCACTGAAGGAAAGTTCCACATCTTTACACTGCGTGACGATACTGTGCGACAGAGAGAGCGCAGAGACAGTGATACAGTAACCCTACCTTCCGTGTGACCGTAGCCCTCCAGGTATAATATACAGTAACCATACTTCCCGTGTGACAGTAGCGGTATATAATACAGTAACCATACCTTCCTTTGTTACAGAGCAGTATATAATACAGTAACCATACCTTCCCGTGTGACAGAGCAGGTATATAATACAGTAATCCTACCTTCCCGTGTGACAGAGCAGGTATATAATACAGTAACCATACCTTCCCGTTGACAGAGCAGGTATATAATACAGTAACCATCCTTCCCGTGTGACAACAGAGCAGGTATAATAATACAGTAACCCTACCTTCCCGTGTGACACAGAGCAGTATATAATACAGTAACCATACCTACCTTCCCGTGTGACACAGAGCAGATATATAATACAGTAACCATACCTTCCCGTGTGACACACAGAGCAGATATATAATACAGTAACCATACCTTCCCCGTGTGACCAGAGCAGATATATAATACAGACATACCTTCCCGTGTGACACACGCAGAATATCTAATACATAACATACCTTCCCGTGTGACCAGCAGATTAATACAGTAACCATACCTTCCGTGTGACACAGAGCAGATATATAAACAGTAAACATACCTTCCCGTTTGGACACAGAGCAGATATAATACAATACCATACCTTCCCGTGTGACAGAGCAGGTATATAATACAGTAACCATACCTTCCCGTGTGACAGAGCAGGTATATAATACAGTAACCATACCTTCCCGTGTGACAGAGCAGATATATAATACAGTAACCATACCTTCCCGTGTGACACAGAGCAGATATAATACAGTAACCATACCTTCCCGTGTGACACAGAGCAGATATATAATACAGTAACCATACCTTCCCGTGTGACACACAAGCGATATATAATCAATAACCATACCTTCCGTTGTGAACACAGAGCAGTATATAATACAGTAACCTAACCTTCCCGTGTGACACACGAGCAGATATAATACAGTAACCATACCTTCCCGTGTGACACAGATAACACGACACGGCAATTATATAATACAGTAACCATACCTTCCCGTGTGACACAGAGCAGTATATAATACAGTAACCATACCTTCCGTGTGACACAACAGAGCAGATATATAATTCAGTAACCATACCTTCCCGTGTGACACAGAGCAGATATATAAACAGTAACCCTTTCTAAACCCCGCATCTATAACACCCTCACTACTCTCTCTCCTCCCCTCTAACCCTACCTACCCCTATCGCTACACCCTACCCACCCTTAAACCCTGCTTAACCCTACATACTCTGTAACCCTCACTCCTTCCCCTGAAACCCTAACCCTTCTACTCTCTAATCTGTCTACCCCTCCCTCCTGCTAGCCGCGCTCATAACCCTCTTCCTTTGAACGTCTGGCTTGCCATCGCTCCTTCTCCCCCTCATAACCCTCCAATACAATGATTCCGTGTGTGTTAACTTCTGCCCCTGCATGCCGCCATTTCTCTCGATCTCCCCCATACCCGTCCCCGCCTGCCAATACTATTACCTACCCCTACGCCCCCTCTCCTACCCTCTCCGCTTCGTCAACCCCTCTGGCTTCTGACTATCATTCCCCTCTGTCGTCCCCTTCGGGGACCCTACTAGTAAGTTCTTCACTGCTACCACCCCCTTTATCTTACCACGACTCCTCCCCCTCTGGCTAGACTCGCGCCATCGCTGCGATCCTCCCCTCGGACTCACCTCCCTCTCAACTCGGGGCCTAAAGCACCCTCTTTCCCTGGGGGTGCCGGCCTGGGATAGGCATCTGCTGCTCCCGCTGAGGGGAGATAAATGTCACTGCCTCCTTCCCTCCTCCCCGCCCACGTCCTACCCCTCGAGTCCGTTCCCGCCCCTTCCGTCCGCTGACTACTGACCCCTAGCCCGCTCACTCACCCCAGGCGAGGGTGTTCCCTCTCATCTTGTGTACCTATCCGCTTGGCTAAACATCTTGGAACGTCCCGTCGACGGTAACTGTTATCAGGAGGCACCCGTCCGGGCCCCCGTCATCATCGTCCTCCGTTAGCCCTCGCCCATGCCTCACTAGTCTTTACTCCGCTCTCACGGAGTAGCCCCCCTGTACTTCTGATGGCCTCATGAACTCGCCCCGGTGGGGCCGTCGGGCGGGGCGAGGTAGGCCCTCCCAGTCTCTGCGTCACCTCTCCATCACCCCTCGCGGGATTAGCGTTCTCCGCGCCCCGGCTTACCTTGTAGCAGCTGATGCTCGGATGACGGCCATAGCGCGAGATTCAGTTAGAGCGTGGTACGGGGTGGCGGTTGTCTCAATCGGGACATCTCGCTGATGCAAGTATCCGCATCCCCCGGCGCTGGATCGTGCGTTGGACTCACGGAAGTCACATCCCTGATCTGCCCGCTCTCTTAGACTAAATGAGCTCAATTCCCCCACCTTCTTCTCCGCCTGGCCCCGCTCTGCGTGTCTTATCGGATTCCTCGTCACCCTCCCCAGAGGCATGGAGCTCCCCGATAATGCTGCCCCTTAACGCGGTCCACTAACGAACGCATCCTCCGCGGGCAGGCTGGGAACACTAAGCAAGATCCCCGTGGCGAGCGCTAGCATCCGACTTGCCTCTGGGCCTACCTCTCGGACCCCGTGGCTCATCAACTTTTCACCCCTGGCGTAACATGGGGAGTCGCCCGGGGGTGGACCTTCCGTCCATCTATTCTAATCTGCCCCGCTTGCATCCTCCTCGCGCGCTCATCGCCTCGTCCGGGGTACCCCCTTCTGGGTCCCGCTCCCCTATTAATTGTTTGCCCCGACGTTTCGAAGCCTGACCTGGAGGGGCCTCTCTTTACGCCTACCTGACGGTCCGCCCCTCGTCCGTCCAATGACTCACTCAATGCCCCCTTACAGCCCCCTCCTCCCCCTTCATGCCGTCCGCCATTACGAGGTTACTGGCATTGAGCATGGGGCCTGAAACTGGGTGGCGCAGTTGCGACGTTCCCTTTTTTCATTCGATGCTAGCTAGTACTTGCTAACCGTAAAGCTGCACACCACCTGCCTCGGATCCCCTCGGCCGTTCTCCTCTGGCCCCGACATTAGGCCGTTGACTCGTGGCTAGAACTGGGCGCTATGTCTTCGTCCACTCGTTCCCGAGGCACCGGTTCGTCCTCAGCCGCCCTCCCCCGGGGGCAGTCTCCGTTTCCCCAACTCCTTCGAACTCACCCTAGCCTTCACCCCGAGGGGACTCCTCCTGCTAAGGGAGGCAGAGGCCGAGGTGTGGCCCCGTTGATGGAGTCATATGGCTCCTTGTCACGGCTGCGCCCCCTCTTGCTGCGGTCGACTCGCATTCGTCCCTACATCATCCCCTTACGCGGTGCGTCACTTCCCCATCCTTGTCATCTTCTGGAGCTCCTGCTAGCATGCTGCTTGCCGGGTTGGGCCCCCCGCTACCCCGTCACCCCACCCTCATTCCTCCTTTTAACACCTTGTGCCTGGTAAACACCTGGTCGCTGCCCCCAGATCGCTTCTTCACTCCTGTTTGAGCAGTGGCTGCCGCCTTCGGGGTAATCTACCTCTGTCGCCCCTTAGGGCGCCCGGCTCCCCCGTAATCCCCTTACCCTGCCCCCTCTCACTCTGTTTCCCTTCATCCTCCCGAATCGGCCTCGCCCAGCATCCGGGACACGGCCTCCGCGCCTCTTTGAACGTCACCCGTACGGTGGGCCTCACCAAAGGTCCCCAACTGAGACACCTCGGGTTTCCTCTCATTGTGTGCTGAATCCCTGATTCACCCCGCTGCAGCAACAGAGGGCGAGTATGGGCGAATGCCCGCGCTCCCAGACCTGGATATCTCCGGGACTCCCTTTCTGGGCGGGATAGCGCTCCTGACTGCGTATCGGAAGGCATCTTGCATGAGGGGTGACAAATCTCTCCGCAACCTCATGCCGCGCTCCCCGTGGTCCGTGTGACCAGACAGGTATATAATACGTAAACCACATACCTTCCCGTTGTGAAGAGCAGGTATAATAATACAGTAGGCCATACCTTTTCCCCCCACGTGACCCCAGCAGTATATTCATACAGTAACCATAACCTTCCGCGTGTGACAGAGGCAAGGTTATAATACATAACCATCCTTTCCCGGTGACAGAGCAGAATATATAATACAAGTAACCCCATAACCTTCCCGTGTGACTAGCAGATATATAATACAGTACCATAAACCTTCCCTTGTGACAGAGCAGGTATATAATACAGTAACCATAACCTTCCCGTGGTGACACCCACAGACGCAGATTATTAATCCAGTAACCAAATCCTTCCCGTGTGACAGAGCAGATATACAGGCATTACTCCCGCATTAAACGTACGCAACTGGGACCGGGAGCAGTATGTAAGCGAAAATGTACTTAAAGTGAAAGCACTGCCCTTTTCTCTCCTCTTCCCCCCTTATCGTGCATGTACGTGTGACTGCAATCGGTTTACACGTGGCAATACCTAGCTTATTTAATAACCGTATGTGTACAGGCTCTATAGTCTCCTCCTCCCTTGCACAGCTTCGGTACAGGTCAGGGAGGCCGGTATTGCTGTTCAGGACTGCTGACAGGCGCATCGCGTAGCTGGCCGTTTGCCTATTGGGGCGATATAGTACTTACTACTTTACTCGCGATGTGGTGGGAGTGTGGGTGTAGAGGTGGGAGTGAGGGAGTGTGGGTGTAGGGGTGGCAGTGAGGGAGAGTGTGGGTGTAGAGGTGGCAGTGAGGGAGAGTGTGGGTGTAGAGGTGGCAGTGAGGGAGAGTGGGTATAGGAGTGGCAGTGAGGGAGAGTGTGGGTGTAGGGCTGACGGAGAGCGCTGTGGGCGTAGGGCTGATGGAGAGCGCGGTGGGTGTAGGGCTGACGGAGAGGGAGAGCGTGGTGAGTGTAGGGCTGACGGTGAGGGAGAGTGTGGTGGGTGGCAGTGAGGGAGAATGTGGGAGTGACAGTGAGGGATGGCACGGTGGGTGTGGCAGTGGAAGGAAGAGAGAGGAAGGGAGAGGTGCATCCAGAGTAACAGCAAACAGCCCAATGACGTCACAGTCCAAAATTGAACACCAAAGCTTTATTGAAGACACACAGTGGACACAGCAGGCTGCAGCACAGCCTCCTTCTCTACATGTTTCGCGCACACAGGCGCTTTGTCTTGGAGTAAGGAGGGTGCCTGCAAGCCCCATATTTAAAGCACAAACCCTCCAAACAGGAGGTTAATTAAAATCATAACAGCTGTGAGCATCAAGTGGAGAACTGATCTATTAAACTAGCTGCATGGTAACACATAGCAACATTATTCATATAATTCTCATTGAATCATAATATATTAAAGCACATATCAAAAGAGTCTCTAAATGATGCTCATTGTATACAAACAAGATAAAAGTTGAAAAAATAATAAAAACACAGATGCTGCAAAGTGGATCTATGTGAACATGATCTGTTATTTTGTACTATAAATTGTGTTGTACTATTAGACTGTGATCAACATGGAAACAAAAAAGAACAGCGCAAAAAAACCATTGTGTAGTGTATTAAAAAAAATATTTATAGTATAAAGGTGAGTATTGCACGTACATCAAAATAAGGTTACAGCAACCTTTTAGGGACATGGTTACCACTACTGTAGGCCGAGGCAATGATTCAACACCGGTTGCACCAGGGACTTCAACCTCCATAATGCTGGTGTAGATTCCAAAGTAAGTAGCTCAGCGTGTGGGTGACCTTCCACAACCGTCACGGATCTCTCACAGTTCTGATCCGGCCACGCTCTTTCCAGTGTTACTCCAACGCTCCGCGTGTGATTCGTCATCAGGCGGCGTCTCTTGAGCCGGTCCGCGTCTTTGGATGCGTCACTGTCTCACACTCAGCATTTATAGACGGCACCTATCCCAAACACCGTCCCGTACAGAACAAAATGTTCATCTAAAGTAAAACACGCAATGGGGATAAAAAATAGGAATGAAAGGAACGCGCCCTCTCCTACGCGTTTCTGTACTTCCGTACTTTCGTCAGGGGGTCGCGTTCCTTTATTCCTTATTTTTTATCCACATTGCGGTTTTAAATCGAACATTTGTTCTGACTACGGTGACTGTTTTTGGGACTCTGTGTGCCGCTAAACTGCTGAGTTTGTGAGACAGTGCGCATCAAGATCGCGACCGCAATAGAACGCCTCCTTTGACGTCACACGCCGGCTGGAGTAACCTCGGAAGTCACGTGCGATAACCCTGCTTGAGCTCACGTGACGGTGGTGGAAGGTTTCCCCAACTCTGAGACTACTTATTTGGAATCATAGACACCAGCATTCTAGGTGATACGTCCTGCAACCGGTGATCTGAACCTGCTGTGCCTACAGAGTTGGTAACATTGTCCCTAACCATGTCATGCTATTAACCCTTATTTTTGATGTACGTGCAATACTCACCTTTATACTATAAATATTTTTTTTTAATACACTACACAATGGTTTTTTTGCGCTGTTCTTTTTTGTTTCCATGTAGCCTTGGTGTTTGAGCCATTCCCACAGACCAGCTGCACAAAACCTCACCCGTTAAGGTTGTATTGTATATTTTTTACATACCTTATATGTGTTAATCACTTTTCCTATCACAATCACTTATGAGCGCAAGTCCTGTTTTTGTGATCAACATGTATCACTAAACCCAAATGGAAACAGAAAAAGTTTCGAAGAAAGAGAGTGAGTTCTGTTTTGGACATGTTCAGCTTTAGGTAACAGTGAGACGTGCAGGAGGAGATTGCAGAGAGACAGTTGGTGTCAGGGGAGGAGCCCTGCAGGGATTTAAGCCAGTGGAGGAAGTGTTATCTCTCCGAAAGCTTTCATATCATTGCAACCCCAATATGATCCTTTAAACAGGTGATCTTTGTGAGTAAGGGGAAGGATGCCATGTCATCCTTTATGATGCCCTTCTACCTAGTCAAAGGATGCTCCATTGAACAGCCCGTATTCTCAGCCAACTACATCAAAGGAACCATCAGTGCAGAGCCTGGAGGTGAGTGAGAGGTGAGTGAGAGGTGAGTGAGAGGTGAGTGAGAGGTGAGTGAGAGGTACATACATACTTTTGCTAATTGTGTGTGTACTTTATATACAGTAAATGTGAATAGTGTGTGTATATATTGTGATAGTCACTGTCTCTTTGTGCTGGAATGTAGTGAGATATATGTCTGCTTTCGAGCATGCAAACAGTTAACCTCCCCTGGAGAGGCTTGTTGCAGCTGCAGCAAATTAAACAAGCAGCACTCCTGATTGAACAGGTGGTGTAAAAGGCAGACAGAGAGCTGCACACACTGAGAGACTGCTTTCCCCAGAGAGGGGGGTGGGACAGACCGTCTTCTCCCAAGCTAGGAGGAAGCTGGCTGGCACAGTCCCCTAGGCTTGCTGGTCGCAGAGCCTGCTGGGACTGCCAGGGTTGCACACCAAGAAAGAAGTCAGGATGTGAGTCTGCTGTGGAAGCAGGGCTGTCCTGTCCAGGACCTTGGATCCAGAGGGAATTTTCTGGACTCTCGTGGGACCGAGTCCTGAACAAAACAGATAAGGACTTTGATACTGTTGCATAGTGTTGATCTTGTTGATAATTGGGTGCATTATTTAAAGCTGGGAAGCAGGTTAGTTGGCCAGCTAATCAGAGAGTGACCTACTGTCAGTCAGTCTCCTGATAGGAGTAGGTCTTTATTTTATTATTTGTTTTCTTAAAGGGACGGTGGGCCTACAGTAGTATTATGCTGTTTAACCCCCGTGAATAAAACCCTGTATAATGAAATAGAGTTTCCTGCCTTGAATATGGGACCCAAGACACCTCAACGTGACAGTGGCATCACAATATGTGTGTGTGTGTTTGTTAGTACTTTATATACAGTAAGTGTGAATTCCGTGCGTGTGTGTTAGTACTTTTGTATACAGTAAGTGTGTGTGTTTACATGTTACCTCTGTTACTCTGCAGGTGGTTGGGAAGGTCAAGCTTCATTCAAACTCACATTCAACAGCGGAGGAGCCATTGAATTTGGACAGGTCATGTTTAAGTTGGCAACCAGTGGTATGTTTCGAAAGCGTCGTGTGTGTGTGTGTGTGTGTACATAATGTGTGTGCAATTTATAACTACAACAAATCATTCAGATGTGTTAGACAAGTTTTTCTCCTGTTACCGGCCCTGTTCCTAATCATTTCCTAATCGCTGTATGGATTTTCTTGTTAATACCTCAGTGTGTGTATATACAGATGTGGCAGGCGTTATTGAGCTAGCAGTAGCCCCGCCCCATTTCCATTACAATATGGCATCTGTCCCGCTGCACTGCGCCAGCGAAGCAATACCGGACGCCATACAGTATCTGCATATATGTATATATAACCCTATGCAAAGGATTGGCAGGTCTTCTGATGCAAAGGAAAGAGATTTATTGCATCATATCAGCGGGACGCGCGGACACAAACATTAATATTATCTAATAAATCTCTCGCCTGCATCAGGAGACCTATGAGCGCCGGTCCCTTCTGCAGGGTTATAACGCCATATTTCTATGCACCCAGGCTGGAGACAGCTGCTGTAATGCGTGTGTGTAAATGTGTGTGTGTTTATGAATAGCCGCCTCTTATATAAAAGGAAAGCACAGTAGACAGGTAGTGAGTGACTCCTTTGTCATTCTTAGAAATCCCTTTTACACGCTTCTATTAACCCCTTCCGAGCATTGCCGGCCCTCTGGTAGCAGAGGGGTTAACGCTGCGTGTCCTGTACTTACCCGAACATGTCCACCCGCTCCTACCTTTCCCACCGGTGAGCAGCGCATTATTCACCTGATTTCCTGTCCGTGAGCAGTTCTCTAGCTGAACGGACAAAGCAAACTCGTGAAGCGTGTTCTGGGGAGAGATGTAGGCATCGTTTACAGGAATAGATTGTATGCTCCCCCGGTTAGCTTGCCATTGCACAGCGCTGCACACACTGTTACCGCGACATAGGAATAATTCCGCGTTAGCTCAGTTATCATTGTGTGTTTTGGTGTTTTTTTTTTTTTAGCATCGAGGGCTCCGCCCGCCACACCGAATGCAGGGTACGGGTATACCCCCGGTCCCGCCCCAGGGGTATATGGACCTGGAGGACACCCTCCGGCCCCCAGAGGATATGCACCGGCGCCTCCAGCTGGACCTTACCCGTATGGACCCCCAGCTATGAACGGATATGGCGCTCCTCCCCAGCCTATGGGTTACCCTTACGCTCCACCTGCAGGTATCACCAATCCGGGGATACAGGCGTGAAAACGAATCGCGCTCGGTTTTCTGCGCGGCCGTGTAATTCTGAACCTTATCGGGTAATAACGGTCAATGAGGGCGGCGTAATTAGTTTGGAAAAAACAAACGGCAACAGAAAGGTCTGAACTGCTATTTGACTGCATTGACGGAGCTCGCAAACAGTCTTATCACTAAAGAGATTAGAGACAATAAAAGTGAAACACATTATTTAAAATTACTTCTATTTCATTTAACTTAAAAAATGGTGCCAATCATTTAACCTATTCAGCATGTCACTGCCATTAGTACTCTTTGCCCCTAGGAGGGACTGACCCCTTAACCATGTCATTGCCATTAGTACACTTTGCCCCTAGGAGGGACTGACCCCTTAACCATG
>WSYH01011868.1:0-19914 GCA_036426205.1 Ascaphus truei
GGGGCTGATGGGAGAGGGGTAGGTACCAGTCTGGTGGGTGGGGCTGATGGAAGAGGGGTAGGTACTAGTCTGGGGGGTGGGGCTGATGGGAGAGTAAGTACCAGTCTGGGGGGTGGGGCTGATGCGAGAGGGGTAGGTACTAGTCTGGGGGGAGTAGGGGGGGTTATTTGGAGAGGGGTAGGTACCAGTCTGAGGGGGGGGTTCTGATGGATGAGAATGCAAGTTTCCTGCCCAGTTATATCATCGATGTGCGGGAGCTGTGTGTAATAGGGGGGCGGGGGTCTCTGTATAGCTATACATTGTATCTGCTGTATATATCTATGTATCACAGACAGAAGTCGAGCTTCCTGCCCAGTTATATCATCGATGTGCGGGAGCTGTGTGTAATAGGGGGGCGGGGGTCTCTGTATACTCACATCGCTGGCATAGTCTCATCTCCCGGGGCTTCCAGTTCTGTCTGTGTCTCTCTCACACCTCTCCAAGCTCACATCGCTGGCACAGTCTCATCTCCCGGGGCTTCCAGTTCTGTCTGTGTCTCTCACACACCTCTCCTAGCTCACATCGCTGGCACAGCCTCACCTCCTGGGGCTTCCAGTTCTGTCTGTGTCTGCCTGTCTCTCTCACACACCTCTCCTAGCTCACATCGCTGGCACAGTCTCATCTCCTTTCTACTCTCTCATCTCCCTCATTTATCACTCGATCCCCCACCGCCTATCTCTCGTCTCTACCACCTTTCTCTCTCCATCCCCCCTTCTACTCTCGCCCTCTATCCCGATTTCTCCCTTTCTCTCCCGTTTTGCGGGGAATAATCAGGAGTAACAAGCAGCTCTCAGAACGCCCCAGCTGAGTTTCCCAACTGTCTGTGTAACTCTCCCTTCCTTATAGACGTGTATGTAAGCTCCGTCGGGGGAAGGCGTCCTCCCTACTGTAACAATGTATGTTAATGTTTGAATTTATATTATATAGTGTTTTTCTGACACCATTAATGCCACTGCGGAATTGTTGAAGTGTTATAAATAAATTTAATAAAATAAGTCTCTGTGGAGAATGTTGGATTGTTAAATCAGGAGTAGCCAACTCCAGTCCTCCCTCAAGGAGCTCCAAACAGAGCCAGGTTTTAGGGATTATCACTGTGCTTTTCAGCACTATTGCTCATCAGTGGCCTCAGGTCAATACAGATATCCCGCTTAGGGCAAGGGTCAATCCAGTCTGCTTTAGCAAGGTGGTTAATCAGTGGCTCAGTCTTGGGACTGAAGCCACTGATTGAACTACCTCCCACCTGGGCCTGAAGCAGGGATATCCTGAAAACCTGAGATGTTGGTAGCTCTTGAGCCTGGAGCTTGCCACCCATGTGTGACATGGTCACACGTTTGGGGGGGTGAGTTAGTACAGTAAAACAGACTAATAAAGGCATTACACATCCGTATGCCTCTTCCCTTAATTCATCCTGAGAGGACACTTAATATCTATTAAGGAATATTAATTTGGGATGAATTAAAAAACTGAAGGGGGGGGGGGGGGTGAGAAGTTACGTTAGGTGTGACACTGACAAACGTGGGGGTCAACACTCCTATATTATAATGTCAACAGAGCCAATGGAAACCCATTAACTTCAGACCCCGCCAGCTCTCCATACCACTAAGTAACATCTCGTAAACGGGGATTGAGGATCATAGAAATTAATTGGGTAAGGGATGGGGGTTCTAACGAGATGCGGCAGGGCAGAGCTACAGTCTAACTGCATGCGGCTGTTACGGTCCTGTGATATGATACATACAATACATGTTAGAAGTGCTAATCACAAAAACAGGCATTTCATGTTCCTTATACTATAGTATATGTGTATATCTAGATATATATATAATAATATATATATATTATATATATATATATGTAGTATGTATGTGTTTATTACGGCCATCCATGTATGGCCGTTATTGAAAGCGTACGCGTGACTCATAACAATAGGAGCTTAATGGGAACACGCGCTTCGTACATTCAGCTTCAATACATGACACGTTAACGTTAGGAAACGGAGGACCGGCCCTGAAGAGCTTACAGCTAATATAAACCCTTGGTATCTGCCTGGCAAAACTGTGGTAATCGGTGTTATTGGCCGATTTGCCCTGATTGTGTACGCGCTTTGGAATATGTTGGTGCTATAATAGCGATGACATCAATAAGTTTCAAGTATCTCTCTCCTCATCTCTAAGATCTTGTACTGTGCCCCCCCGCCAACCCCTTCTCTCTCTAATCCATTCCAGGGTGAGCCCATGTATTGGCAGGTAGGGGAGGGCTTCTGGCATGGATGAGAGGGTCCGATATGCTGGGGGGGAGGGGGGTTATACTGATTGTTCTTACTTCGTATGGATCACTTGACAACCCCAGGAGTCAATGAAGGGATTAGGAGACAAGAGTGGGGAGGTCGGGACGCGGGCACATGATCTAATGTCATTGTCTCTATCCCCGACCCCTTGATCACACAGCCCCCCCCAACACCCCCCGATTTCCCACTCCAGGGAGAAGGGTCACTTAGCGCAGAATTTATTAGCCTGGCCTTTTAGTCTAGAGCAATTGTAACGTTCAGACAAGGGCACGTCCACACTGTGATGTACAAATCAAATAAGCTTTGATTGGCATGACAAAAGAACTATTTCGTATTGCCTGAATATGTCCTATATACTATTACACACTAACTAGCAATATACCACTGCTCTGATAACGTATAAACAACCGACTCTGTACCGTACGAATATATGGCACACTGCTCTGTAGTATATAGTGCGCACATGCCCTCTGGAAGTATAATAGCACACTGCTCTGTAAGTATATATGCACACTGCTCGGTAAGTATATATACACACGCTATCTAATTATAGTCTTCACAAGCTCTGTAAGTATATATGCACACTGCTCTTGTAACGTTATATATAATTATTAGACACACTGCTCTGTAAGTATATATGCACACTGCTCTGTAATATATATACACACTGCTGTAAGTATATATGCACACTGCTCTGTAGATATATACACACTGTCTGTAAATTATATGCACACTGCTCTGTAAGTATATATCAACACACTGCTCTGTAAGTATATCACACTGCTCTGTAAGTATATATAGACCACACTGCCTCTGTAAGAGATATACACACTGCTGCTGTAAGTATATATGCAAACTGCTCTGTAAGTATATATGCACATGCTCTGTAATTATATATGTCACAATGCTCTCTGTAAGTTATATATGCACACTGCTTGTAGTATTAATGCACACTGCTCTGAAGTATATATGCACACTGCTTGTAAGTATATATACACCATGCTCTGTAAGTTATATCCAACGCTTGTAGTATATATAAGTCGTAGAATACACTGCTCTGTAATTATATTATATATACACACTGCTCTGTAAGTATATATGCACACTGCTCTGTAAGTATATATGCACACTGCTCGGTAAGTATATATACACACTGCTCTGTAAGTCACTGCCCCGCCTCCCCCCGACTCCCGATCACGCACGCTGGCTCGCCTGCCAGTCCATGGGATCACTGCTGACCGGGCAGGCGAGCCTCAGAGTCAGCGCAGAGGAGCGCGGGCTGAGGCTCTATGGACGCAGCCTCTATCTTTCTGTCTCTGTCTGTCTCTGTTTCTGCCTATCTATTCCTTTTATCTCCTTTTAGATTGTAAGCTCCTTGGGGGAGAGACCTCCTTCCACGGTCTCAGTTTATCTTAAGGTATATGTACTCTTTTGTAATACAATGTTACTGTCCTCCTCTCCCACATTGTACTGCACCACGTCATATGTTGACGCCATCCAAATAAAAAATAATATTTGACTGGCTGTCCACCCCGATATCTATCTATATATCATCTATCTGTGAATGTATGTATCTGTCTGTCTAGTAACGGACCCTCTCTTCTCTTTCCCCCTCTCTTCTCTCTCCCCCTCTCTTCTGTCTCCCCCTCTCTTATCTCTCTCCCTCTTCTCTTCTCCATCTCTCACTCTCTCTTCTCTCTCTTTTCTCCCTCTCCTCTCTCTTTCCCTCTCTTCTCCATCTCTCACTCTCTTCTCTCTCCCTCTCTCTTCTCTTTTTCCTCATTCTCTCTCCTCTCTCCCTCTCTTCTCCCCTTCTCACCCTCTCTTTTCCCTCAAATATCAAATCAAATAAGCTTTATTGGCATGACGAAAGAGCATTTCAGTATTGCCTAAGCATGAATAATAGGGGGTAGGGTACAATGATTACACCGTACATGAATTACAGGGGTTAGGGTATAATGATTGCAGGGTACATGGGAAACAGTTACACACAGGGATGTGGGGGTTAGTGGACGTCTCTCAGCCTGTGGCAGGTGCTGATTTAGTGTGCAGCCAGTCCTGCTGTGGTTTCATCTTCTCCCAGGAGGATCGCTATTTTTTGGTTCTCTTCTATATTATTAAAGTTCTAGATAAGAGCTGTGAGTTTCTCCAGGTGGGCGCTCCTCACTACAGAGTATTGTGTGCAGCGCAGCAGGAAGTGGGTTTCATCTTCTACCTCTCCTAGCTCACATCTTTGGCACAGTCTCATCTCCCGGGGCTTCCAGTTCTGTCTGTGTCTGCCTGTGTCTCACACACCTCTCCTAGCTCACATCGCTGGCACAGTCTCATCTCCCGGGGCTTCCAGTTCTGTCTGTGTCTACCTGTTTCTCTCACACACCTCTCCTAGCTCACATCGCTGGCACAGTCTCATCTCCCTGGGCTTCCAGTTCTGTCTGTGTCTGCCTGTGTCTCTCACACATCTCTCTTAGTTCACATCGCTGGCACAGTCTCATCTCCCTGGGCTTCCAGTTCTGTCTGTGTCTGTCTGTGTCTGCCTGTGTCCCTCACACACCTCTCCCAGCTCACATCGTTGGCACAGTTTCATCTCCCGGGGCTTCCAGTTCTGTCTGTGTCTGCCTGTTTCTCTCACACACCTCTCCAAGCTCACGTCGCTGGCACAGTCTCATTTCCCGGGGCTTCCAGTTTTGTCTGTGTCTGCCTGTTTCTCTCACACACCTCTCCTAGCTCACATCGCTGGCACAGTCTCATCTCCCGGGGCTTCCAGTTCTGTCTGTGTCTGCCTGTGTCTCACACACACCTCTCCTAGCTCACGTCGCTGGCACTGTCTCATCTCCCGGGGCTTCCAGTTCTGTCTGTGTCTGCCTGTTTCTCTCACACACCTCTCCTAGCTCACATCGCTGGCACAGTCTCATCTCCCGGGACTTCCAGTTCTGCCTGTGTCTCTCGCACACCTCTCCTACTGTAGCTCACATCGCTGGCACAGTCTCATCTCCCGGGGCTTCCAGTTCTGTCTGTGTCTGCCTGTTTCTATTTCCAGGCTGTGGGCACTCATTCTGTACTGGCACAGGGTCTGTCTCTGCTTTGGGTTATTTACCTTCAGTAGGTAGGGTGCCAGAGTGTATTCTCTGTAGGCTGTGGTAGGTTTCCAGCTTCTTTGAGGGTTGGGTATCATTTTCCCACATAGTCACATACTGCTCCTTCATTTCGCTGGCGATTGAGTTGATTTGTTTTTTCGGCAGGCTGTTGATCTGTGTGGGGTTTTGTTTATGGAGTGAGAGGACAAGGTGTTTGATGGCACAGGGTTTAGTGAGGAGGTCCTGGCTTCTCATTGCTCTGTAGCAGTAAGACTGTGGGTGGCTGCTGTTTAGGTGAGCCCAGAATGTCAGTGCTCTCTTCTGTACAGTGAGCAGTAGAGGAAAGCGGCCCAGCTCAGCCCGGCATGCATTGTTTGATGTACTCCTGTGTACTTGGAGGAGGTGTTTGCAGAATTCCAGATGCAGTATTTCAGTTGGGCTGGTGTCCATTTTTGTGGAGTCTGGGTATGTCACAGGACCCCACACCTCGCTGCCATACAGAAGGATGGGTGTGTGGAGTCTGGGTATGTCACAGGACCCCACACCTCGCTGCCATACAGAAGGATGGGTGTGTGGAGTCTGGGTATGTCACAGGACCCCACACCTCGCTGCCATACAGAAGGTTGGGTGTGATGATGCTGTTGAATATTTTCGTCCAGATTCTTATTGGTGGTTTAGGTGGTGCATCTGTTTCCTTATTGTCCTATCGCTATCTATGTCTGTCTCTGTCTCTCTCTCTCTATCTATGTCTCTCCCTCTCTCCTCACAGACACACCATGCTGCCTCCCCCCTCTGCCCCCCTCCTCGCCGCTGTTTTCCTCTCCTTCGCAGGTAAGTGGAGGGTCTCACCCACAGGGGATGATAAGATATTTATATATATATCATAATAATACCCCCACCTGTCTGCCAACATTATCTGCGTAACGGACCTCAACAAAGATGCTAAAATGATCTTTATTACGGTAAAATGCCACTCTGGTTAACCTGCCCGAGAGGCCCGCAATGCATTGATCTGGCTCCTCTGACACTAGAGGGGGTAAGGGACCTTTTTATCTCTCATGCATGCCATATAAATACACCCTATATACAAGTGTCTATGTGTGTATGTATATATATAAAATCAAAAACGAATAGACAATACCGTTCTCTGGCTATATATATATACACACAGTATATATGGGCAGTAAGAGCGATTGGTGAGAGGAGGGGGGCTCATTATTTATGTGTTAATTACCTCAGTAGAAAGATGGGTTTTTTTACTTTAAATTTTTGTTTTTAACCCCTTTAGCACCAGAGTGGCCAGCAACATAACCTCTCTGCCTGTCTCTTTTGCTCTTCCCTCCCCTCCCGATTTATCTCTCTCCTGTCTGTATTCTGTATCTCTCTCTGTATCTCTCTCTCTCCTCTCTCTCTCTCTGTATCTCTCTGTATCTCTCTCTCTCTGTTTATCTCTGTATCTCTCTCTCTGTGTATCTCTCTCCTCTCTCTCCTCTCTCTGTATCTCTCCTCTCTGTATCTCTCTCTCCTCTCTCTCCCCAGTGTGCTCCCCCGCAGAGGGATCTATGGGGGGATACGGTCCGGTGTTCGAGGAGCAGCCCCAAAACACCATGTTTCCTGAAGGGTTTGCCGAGGAACAAGTGACCCTAGCCTGCCGCGCCCGGGCCAGCCCTCCTGCCACCTACAGGTAACAGTGACCCCTGCAGGAGGGGCACACTGCCCACTGACGCTGACTCTGAGGGGCGCTGGGGTTATATACTCTGCAGTGCAGGAGCTGTGGAGATTTGTATATTGTAATATAGTATCATTTAGAAATGGTCCTTTATATTGAACAGTGTTATTCATAGGGAATTAACAGAGGTTTCCTGACCGGGGGAGTTGTCATTTTGATGCAGCCAAGTGCATCAAAATAAACAGCTTATCTCTCTCATTCAAATGCGTTACTGCTTTATATAAACGCACAAAGTTCATTACAGGAGTGAGAGCCTTATTCTGAGTGACACTTTATACCCAGTGACACTGCCTCCCAATGAGTGACACTGCCTTCCAATGAGTGACACTGCCTCCCAGTGACACTTCCATATAATGAGCGACACTGTCTCCCAATGAGTGACCATGACTCCCAATGAGTGACACTGCCTCCCAATGAGTGACTCCCAATGAGTGACACTGCCTCCCAATGAGTGACTCCCAGTGAGTGACACTGCCTCCCAATCAGTGGCTGTGACTCCCAATGAGTGACACTGCCTCCCAATTAGTAACAGTGACTCCCAATGAGTGACACTGCCTCCCAATGAGTGACTCCCAATGAGTGACACTATCTCCCAATGAGTGACACTGCCTCCCAATGAGTAACAGTGACTCCCAATGAGTGACACTGCCTCCCAATCAGTGACTCCCAATGAGTGACACCGCCTCCCAATGAGTGACACTGCCTCCCAATGAGTGACACTGCCTCCCAATGAATGACACTGCTCTCCAATGAGTGACACTGCTTCCCAATGAGTGACACTGCTTCCCAATGAGTGACACTGCTTCCCAATGAGTGACACTGCTTCCCAATGAGTGACACTGCTTCCCAATAAGTGACAGTGACTCCCAATGAGTGACAGTGACTCCCAATGAGTTACAGTGACTCCCAATGAGTGACAGTGACTCCCAATGAGTGACAGTGCTTCCCAATGAGTGACACTGCTTCCCAATGAGTGACAGTGACTCCCAATGAGTGACAGTGACTCCCAATGAGTGACAGTGACTCCCAATGAGTGACAGTGACTCCCAATGAGGGACACTAGCTCCCAATGAGTGACACTGCCTCCCAATGAGTGACACTGCCTCCCAATGAGTGACAGTGACTCCCAATGAGTGACACTGCCTCCCAATGAGTGACACTGGCTCCCAATGAGTGACAGTGGCTCCCAATGAGTGACACTGCCTCCCAATCAGTGACTCCCAATGAGTGACACTGCCTCCCAATGAGTGACACTGCCTCCCAATGAGTGACACTGCCTCCCTATGAGTGACACTGCCTCCCAATGAGTGACACTGCTCTCCAATGAGTGACACTGCTTCCCACTGAGAGACACTGCCTCCCAATGTGTGACACTGCATCCCAATGAGTGACAGTGACTCCCAATGAGTGACAGTGACTCCCAATGAGTGACACTAGCTCCCAATGAGTGACACTAGCTCCCAATGAGTGACACTGCCTCTCAATGAGTGACACTAGCTCCCAATGACTGCCTCCCAATGAGTGACACTGCCTCCCAATGAGGGACACTGCTTCCCAATAGCTCCGAATGAGTAACCCTGCCTCCCAATGAGTGACACTGCCTCCCAATGAGTGACGCTGCTTTATACTTAGTGACACTGCCTCCCACAGGAGTGAGAACTTTATACTGAGTGACACTACATTATACGGAGTGATGACACTGCCTTCTAATTAGTGACACTGCCTTATATATACACACATTATCTCTGTACCCCTGCCCTGTGCCTCTCTCTGTCCCCTGCCTCCCCTGTGCCTCCCTCTGTCCCCTGCGCCTCCCTGTCCCCTGCCTCCCATGTGCCTCTCTCTGTCCCCTGCCTGCCCTGTACCGATTTGTCCCCTGCCTACCCTGTGCCTTTCTGTCCCCTGCCCTGTGCCTCTCTCTGTCCCCTCTCTCGTCTTCTCTCACACTACCTCCTCCTAGCTCGACAATCGCTGTCACAGTCCTCATCTCCCGTGTCTTTTCCAGTTCTGTCTTTTCGTGTCTCTCACACACCTCTCAGAGTCACATGGCTGGCACGTCTCATCTCGCCGGGTGTTCGGCATGTGTCTGTCTGTGTCTAGCCGTTCTACACAACCTCTCCAAGCTCCATGGTTGGCACAGTCTCATCTCTCCGCGGGCTTCCAGTTTCTGCGTCTGCTGTCTCTCAATCACACCTTCCAAGCTCACAGTCGCTGGCACAGTCTCATTCCCGGGGCTTCCAGTTTTTTGTTGTGCTCTGTTCTCTCACACACAAATCTCTAGCTCACATGCTGTGCACATTGTCCATCTCCCCGGCCTTCCAGTTCTTGTCTGTGTCTTCTCCCTGTCTCCTACTCAACATGTCACGTCTACTCTCCCGGAGGCTTAGTTGTACCGTGTTCCACCACCTCTCACTAGCTCACAGTCGCTGGCAACATATCTCATCTGCGGGCTTCAAGTTTCTGTCTGTGTTGCCTGTCGTCTCTAACACACACTCTCTAGCTCACTCGCTGGCACGTCTCATCTCCCGGGGCTCCATTCTGTTGTCGGTCTGCCTGTTTGTCTCACAAACCTCTCCTAGCTCACATCGTCTGCACAGTTCTCATCTCCCGGGACTTTCAGTTCTGCCTGTGTCTCTTCTTCCCACACACTCGTCCTACTGGCTCACATCGTCTGGCACAGTTCTCATCTCTCGGGGCTTCAGATTTGTCTCTTTGGTGTTCTTGCCTGTTTGTAATTCTCAGGCTGTGAGGCGGCTCATTCTGTTATGGCACAGTGTCTGTCTCTGCTTGTGGTTTATTTTACCTTCAGTAGTTATGGAGTCATAAGTGTAGTTCTCTGTAGGCTGTGGTAGGTTTTCTCCTCCTCCAGCTTCTTTGATGGTTTGGTAATCATTTTCCACATAGTCACATACTGCAGTGTGCTCTTGCTCGCTAGGTCCTAGTTCGCTGTTGCTCTTTTGCGTTTCTTGGTTGTTTGTTTTTATTATTTTTTTATTTCTTCCTTAGAGCGTAGTTGCATCTTTTTTGTATTTTGTGATTTTGTATGGATGAGAGGAGACACGTGTTTTGTATGGCACACTGGGTAGTTCGTGATGCGTCCTGGCTTCTTCATTGCTCTGTAGCATAAACTGGGGGTGGCTGCTGCTGTTTAAGGGAGGTGAGCCCCATAAATGGGGTCCCGTGCCTCTCGGTTCTGTACCGTTCGCTTTCGTACTAATAACGAATCTTCCCGCCCTCTCGCCTCCCTTCCTTCCCTTATAGGATATATCATTTTCCATCCAATTTTATGCCTTTTTCTTGCTTGAAAATATTTGTGGTACAAATGATAGCCACCCTCCATATCCCTAGCAAACGGTATCTCGTCTGTGGTTCAGCTGTCATTGGTTCAGTTCGTGTTTCCCTACTGACTAGTAATTTGTTTCTGGGCTTCCTTTGACTATCCGTGTATCCGAGAGCATCGCCAACGCTGTCACGCAGCACCGCCCCGGAGGAGGAACAATCTTAGTGGCAAGACGGCAACCACCAAGTCTCTCTCCCCAAAACTAACAAAAAAAACAGCCTTCCTTCCCGTTTCTTTTTTATTTGGGGCAACATTGATAAGCACCTCCCTCTTCAATTGTCATGTTACCACCACAATAGTTAGAAAGCTAACACCGGCCTAGAGGGCAAAGTAGGCTCTCGCAACACCGACCATACTCTTATCCCTCGGCTACCATCAGTTTTGATATTCGTTAGGGTTACTCTTCATTATTTGGATTATCTCATTCTCCACAAGCCGCTCATCCCGGAACACGCCACCACAAAGGGCAGAGGGACCCATCAAACATGGGCGGGGAGGAGAGGTACTACAATTCATGACCACTCCCTATCCTTTAATAAGGGTTGGTGATGATGCCTGTTGAATATTTTCGTTCCAGATTCTTATTGGTGGTTTAGGTGTTTGCATCTGTTTCCCTTATTGTCCTATCGCTACTAACCGTCTTATCCTTTCTGTCTTGTCTCTCCTCTCTCTATCTATGTCCCTCCCTCTCTCTCACAGGACAAACCATGCTCTGCCGCTCCCCCTCCTGCCCCCCTCCTCGCCGCTGTTTCCTCTCCTTCGCAGTAAGTGGAGGTCTCACCCACAGGGGATGATAAGATATTTATTATATATCATAATAATACCCCCACCTTCTGCCAACATTATCTGCGTAACGGACCTCAACAAAGATGCTAAAATGATCTTTATTACGGTAAAATGCCACTCTGGTTAACCTGCCCGAGAGGCCCGCAAGTGCATTGATCTGGCTCCTCTTACACTAGAGGGGTAGGGACCTTTTTATCTCTCATGCATGCCATATAAATACAACCCTATACAAGTGTCTATGTGTGTATGTTAATATATAAAATCAAAAACGAATAGACAACCGTTCTCTGGCTAATAGCTCTCCTAGCTCACATCGCTGGCACAGTCTCATCTCCCGGGGCTTCCAGTTCTGTCTGTGTCTGCCTGTCTCTCACACACACCTCTCCTAGCTCACATCGCTGGCACAGTCTCACCTCCCGGGGCTTCCAGTTCTGTCTGTGTCTGCCTGTTTCTATTTCTAGGCTGTGGGCGGTCATTCTGTACTGGCCCAGGGTCTGTCTCTGTTTTGGGTCTTTTACCTTCAGTGGGTAGGGTGCCAGAGTGTTGTCACGGTAACTTATGACAAGATATAATATACACCAAATAACTGGGTTGAACTGAACGAGGCTTAGATATAATAAAGTATATTTATTCCTTAGATAGGTGAACACAACAAGATAGTACAGTACAATTAACAAACAAGAAGGTAACACTTAGTCAGTTGGAATGAAGAAGTAATCAAATAGCAATTCTCCAGCAATCAGGCGTCAATCAGTTGGTATAAAGAAGACAATGAGTATAGACTGACATCAGGTTATATATCTTTTCAGCCCTGTCATTACTATTGAGTGCAGGCTATTGGAGAACAATTATCTGCACCCAATCTCTAACGTGGGAACAGTGTTAACCCATTGAACACAACCTGAACCCAGCTCCTGTCATAAATCAGTGGTGAGGTTCACAGTCTTACCCCAGAGTAAAACTCCTCCCACCCCAGGACGTTTAAAAACTGCTTTTCCTCTGTCTAAATAACTTCATAACTTCAGTTCAGTAATACTTACTGGCACGCGAGACATATTAATACATTCCGGCACGCATGACGCTCCCAATGAGACTAAATATTACCGTGTAATACTAAAATTAAGAGAGATATTACTATCTGTCTCTTAGTACCTGCTAGACATCATGTGTCTGTAATCATTATTTGCGACTCGGTCCCACGGATACACACATGTAATTTTTAGCATGTTCAGCCGAGGATATCTCATGATATTCTTATATTTAATAAGGTCACTCATTCTGATATCTCCTTGTGTAGACGCATCCCTGGCCCCCATAAAACACCTTGTCAAGAAATGCTTTGAAGCTGGGCCTCCTGTGTAGAGAATGTTTGTCACAGGTGCAATATTTCACACCCAATGCTCCAGACATGGGCCTAACTGTCTCTACCAGCAATATACACTTACTGCAAATTAGGTATTAACATACACCAAACCCCCTCTGTACTTTTCACACCCAACTTCAATCAAGCCTTTTGAAGCCCAGATATTTCTGAAAAGACACCACACATATTTGTATTTTCCTAAAACTGTAGCTCATTAACCCCTTAAGCCCCAGTGTGTGTGTGGTGCAGACACTTACATGGTGATAATACATTGTAACAGGGGAACACATATTTTCATGTTGCAGCAAGGTAAAAACCACATTCCTGGACCGCAGTCCAGTTAACCCCTTGCCTCCCTGGTGAGGTCAGGGGGTGGCCATAGGCCATATGGGGGTTTCTTGTAAACCCCTTTACATACCGGGCCAATCCCCCTCTCCCTCTACAAGTGTATTCTCTCCGTGGCTGTGTGGTAGGTCTCCAGATTCTCTTTGAGCGTTGGATATCATTTTCCCACCATTGTCACATACTGCTTCTTCATTTCGTGGTATTGAGATGATTTTTTTTCGGCAGGTTGTTGATCTGTGTGGGGTTTTGTCCTTGGAGTGAGAGGAAAGTTGTTTGATGGGCACAGGGTTTAGTGAGGAGGTCCTGGCTCTGTTTGCTCTGTAGCAGTAAGACTGTGGTGGCTGGTGATTAGGTGAGCCCCAGAATTCCGTGCTCTCTTCTGTACCGTGAGCAGTTAGAGGAAAGCGGCGACTCAGCCCGGCATGCATTGTTTTCATGTACTCCTGTGTACTTGAGAAGGGTTTGCAGAATCCAGATGCAGCTATTTTCTGTTGGCTGGTATCCCATTTTGTGGGGTCTGGGTATGTTACATGGGCCCCACACCTCGCTAGCCATACAGAAGGATGGTTGTTGGGGTTGGGTATGTTACCAGGACCCCACACCTCGCTGCCATACAGAAGGATGGTGTTTGGAGGTCTGGGTATGTTACAGGACCCCACACCTCGCTGCCTACAGAAGAGAGTGGTGGGAGTCTGGGTATGTTACAGGCGGGCCCACCACCTCGCTGCCATAAAGAGGATGGGTGTGGGTCTGGTGCGGTATGTTACATGACCCCACACCTCGCTGCCATACAGAAGGATGGGTGTGGGGGTCTGGGTATGGTTACAGGCAGCCCCACCACCATCGACAGCTGCCATCGCATGACAGAAAGCGACATGGTTACTCCTCCCAACACAGATGTTGGACATGAGCACGCGCAACGCTATCGGGTCACCCCCATGCGGTACCTATCGCTATCAGCGACACCAACACACTCGCTGCATTACAGCAAGGAGGGCCCCTCCACCCCCCCACTTCCCCTGCTGTACCCACCCCCACGTGTGGAGTCTCGGAGCTATGTCCGCTAGGAACACCCAACTACGCTGCAATACAGCAACGGCATGCGGTGTCGGCCCGACGTCAGCACGCGTATGTTACAGAGGCCCCCACACCTCGCTTGCACATACACGAAGCGATGGGCCCCCAGTCACTCCGTGCTAAGTCGAGGAGTTGCGGACTCCCGCGCGCCCTACGTACAGACGACACCCCACCACCTCGCATGCCCACTACACACGAAGGAACCTGGTGTGTGCAGAGGATGTATGGGCTATGTTACAGCGACACAACACACCTAGCTGCCACACAGCAAGGCAGGGTGTGTGCGCAGCTATGTGGTAGCTCTAAGGGCACCCACACTACGATGCCAAATACAGAAGGCATGTGGTTTGTGTTTTTTTTTTTATGGGTCTGGTTCCGCCTATCCGTCCTACAGTGTGTCTTCCCCACACCTCGCTGCCATACAGAGGGTAGGGTGTGTGGCGCGTGCTGGGGGTATGTTAACGGCCCCACACTACGCCTTTGACCTTACAGACCACAGAAGTGGGTGTGTGGAGTATGGGTATGATTATCAGTGGCTCCCACACATCGCTGGCCATACCAAGAAGGCTATGGGTGATTGTAGAGCTGGTGGATGTCTGAGGTATGTTTACAAGGCCCACACCTCAAGCTGCAGTCACGTAGAAGGATGGTGTGTGGGTGGTATGGGTAGGTACAGGAGGGACCACCCAACACCTCGTCTGCACCTACAGAAGGCTGGGTAGGATGTGTGGAGCTATGGGTATGTTCCAGGGCCCCACGCGCTCGTGCCATACAAGAAGGATGGGCAGTGTGTGGGCTGGGTATGTTACAGGACCCCGACACCTCGCTGCCATACAGAAGGATGGGTTGTGTGACTGATGCGGCTTGAATATTTTCTCCCAGATTCTTACTGGTGGTTCTGACTGTGGGGGTGCCCCGCGTACATCTGTTCCCACTTAGTTGCATAAAAATCTCTGCGCGGCCTTCTCCTCAGTGTTCATGTTATGGCCAGGCTTGAATTCCCCTGATGAGCTGATCTGGTTCCAGACAATGGTATTGTAGATCCGGCTGTCTGTTCCAGTGCCTTGTCATCCAGTCGTGATTGCGATAGGTTGGAGGTTTTTAGTATTTTTCGAATCACATGTATCTACGGTTTTGTCTAATGTTCACGAGTGCCCGCATGTGGAAGACAATGGGGGAATCGGCGCTTAATAAAGGCACAGGTGCTTTGTAGGATTTTTTGTGGCTAACTAATGTGCTTTTAAAAGGGCAAGGTTGGTGTTGGTTGATATTTTACATGTAGTCTGATTGTTGGGTTTTGAGCTAGTGTATACCAGGAGGGGCTTTTTATATGAGTTGTTGTCTTGATATTGAGGTGAAATGGTGTGTGTCTTGGCTTGTTACTCGCCGGTTGTTCCAACAGAGGAAGCATTCTCTGGAGTGGTCCTGTCGGAGAGTTGAGGCGATGTGTTAGCAAAGTGCTGCGGGCATAATTGGCCTGGGTGTGGAAAGGGGACAAATGAAAAAGAACAGCAAGACGTTCCCGCCGGTTGACGGGCTTCTCGCGTGAGCGTGTGTCAGTGCTTGATGGACCCCCCTGCACACAGTCCCAACAGTTGTCACACAAGGTTCATCGCACACTACGCGCCAAGTGAGGTTTATCAATATGCTAGCAGCTTACGCGCCGGTGCTGACTGGGGGTATGTGCTTTGGTGGTCGGGTGTTCGCTTGTCGGGAGAGGGTCTCAGTGGGAACGGAGGGGCTAAAAGGTTTGTGGGGTTAAAACAGATAATGGTACAACGAGTTTAGGAGGACTAGATTAGTGGTGGATCGTGATGGGGCTCATTGTTTCCTCCCGTTTGTGGTTGTGGCTCGTTACCACTAGTTCGTATGGGGGATGAAGCGGTTAATTTTTTCATGCACTGTACATGTCTCTATTTTCCCTCGTGCCCTTATTGTCCCCATTTTGATTTGGCAATTGTATAGAGCTGTTGCGGTATGGTATAATCCTAAATGCATCACACAGCATTGCGGAATGAATATTAATTGTGAAATAAGGGTTGACCCAGGTATGATTCCTAAAGTGTATTTTTGCTGCAGGCTTCGCTAAGAGGACAGCAGGACTGAGGTTTTTTTTTCGGCCTCTTCTGTAATAAAAAAAGCACAGTACCCAAATGTTTTGACACTACGTAGCTGGGTAAATTTTGCCTATTGAAACCCTTCAAAGTAACAGGCATGTCGTCCGCGTGGACGTCTCTATGGAGAGCTATGCATATCAACCATG
This sequence comes from Ascaphus truei, assembly GCA_036426205.1. Classification (NCBI taxonomy): domain Eukaryota; kingdom Metazoa; phylum Chordata; class Amphibia; order Anura; family Ascaphidae; genus Ascaphus; species Ascaphus truei. The sequence continues at coordinate 16,304 of WSYH01011868.1, forward strand.
ATCATCAGTAGTCAACCCCTAATTTTTTAGGGGGGCTGTGGAATGGCCAGAGGATGCTTTAAATAGAAACCTGGTGACAATGTGGTGCTGGTGAGCTCACACTCTGAGTTGTCTCGCGTTCCAGATAAGAGGGGCCAGACAGCGGGGAGTGGCCACTATAGTAGCAAGCCGACGCTCCAGCATCTTGTCGACATTCGCTCTGTGTGAACCAGGGACCGAATCCGTGGAGTGACCACTATCCCAAATTGTTTTCTTTTTTTGGGCAAGTAGGGGCGGGGATTGGGGATGATTAATTCCACCGAGGGGGATGGGTGGGTATGTGGCAATAGGCTTTCAGAAACACTATATACATCACCAGCTATGACACGCCATGTGTATTTCGTTTATTCACATGTGAGCGGAGTTAAAACACATTCTACAATAGCCTGATGAAGTCCCTTTCCCCCACCCCGGTCCCATCACCCCTAGCAGAAAATCCTCTGGATATGGCACGCATAAGAAGAAGGTGGTAGCTATACATCGCGGACAAAGGATCAGAATCTTCTGCGTTTAGGACACTGTGGATTGTCATGTGGTGAGCGTATCGGTGCTAACCCCAACGGTAGCACAGAAAAAGATTCTTTGCAACTATTCATAAGATAGGATCTTGGGATGGCGAATTTGTTGCCCTCTGCAGAAAAAGGAGCATAATTTTACACAGACAAATCTTCTTGGTGCTGTGACCTTTCTGGACATTCTCCACCGGTTTATATATCTCGAGAGGTAATTAATTAAGGTATTCTGCAGATGTCGTGTTTGGCTTTGCTATACACTCCCTGGTGAGGTCAGGGGGTGGCCATATGGGGTGTAACCCCTTTAATACCGGGCCAATCCCCCTCTCCCTCTACAAGTGTATTCTCTCTGTAGGCTGTGGTAGGTCTCCAGCTTCTTTGAGCGTTGGATATCATTTTCCCACATTGTCACATACTGCTTCTTCATTTCGTTGGTGATTGAGATGATTTCTTTTTTCGGCAGGTTGTTGATCTGTGTGGGGTTTTGTCCTTGGAGTGAGAGGACAAGTTGTTTGATGGCACAGGGTTTAGTGAGGAGGTCCTGGCTTCTCGTTGCTCTGTAGCAGTAAGACTGTGGGTGGCTGGTGATTAGGTGAGCCCAGAATGTCCGTGCTCTCTTCTGTACCGTGAGCAGTAGAGGAAAGCGGCCCAGCTCAGCCCGGCATGCATTGTTTCATGTACTCCTGTGTACTTGGAGAAGGTGTTTGCAGAATTCCAGATGCAGTATTTCTGTTGGGCTGGTATCCCATTTTGTGGGGTCTGGGTATGTTACAGGGCCCCACACCTCGCTGCCATACAGAAGGATGGGTGTGTGGGGTCTGGGTATGTTACAGGACCCCACACCTCGCTGCCATACAGAAGGATGGGTGTGTGGAGTCTGGGTATGTTACAGGACCCCACACCTCGCTGCCATACAGAAGGATGGGTGTGTGGAGTCTGGGTATGTTACAGGGCCCCACACCTCGCTGCCATACAGAAGGATGGGTGTGTGGGGTCTGGGTATGTTACAGGGCCCCACACCTCGCTGCCATACAGAAGGATGGGTGTGTGGAGTCTGGGTATGTTACAGGGCCCCACGCCTCGCTGCCATACAGAAGGATGGGTGTGTGGGGTCTGGGTATGTTACAGGACCCCACACCTCGCTGCCATACAGAAGGATGGGTGTGATGATGCGGTTGAATATTTTCTCCCAGATTCTTATTGGTGGTTTGAGGTGGTACATCTGTTCCCTTATTGCATAAAATCCTCTGCGGGCCTTCTCCTTCAGTGTATTTATGGCCAGGTTGAATTTCCCTGATGAGCTGATTGTTAGACCAAGGTATGTGTAGCTCGCTGTCTGTTCCAGTGCATTGTCATCCAGTGTGAATTGCGATATGGTTGGATGTTTTTTAGATTTTTTCTGGAATACCATTATTCTGGTTTTGTCTAAGTTCACGAGTGCCCAGTGTGAAGAAAATGGGGGTAATCGGCGCATTAATAAAGGCAGTGTGCTCGGCTCGTTACCACTATTTCGTATTGGGGATGAAGGGGTTAATTTTTCATGCACTGTACATGTCTTATTTTTCCCTCTGTCCCTTATTGTCCCCATTTTGCAGGATTGTATGAGCTTGCGGTATAGTACATCCCAAGCACACACACATGGAAAATATAATTGTGAAATAAGGGGACCAGGTATGATCCATAAAGTGTATTTTTGCTGCAGGTTGTAAGAGACAAGCAGGATGAGGTTTTTTTTTCTGCCTGCCTTTGTAAAGCACAAGTACCAAATGTTTTGACACCTATGAGCTGGGTCACTTGCCTATGCAACCTCAAAGGTAACAGGCATTGTCCACGCCTGTAAGTCTCTCTGGAAGTTGCATATCAAAAGACTCAGAGTAAGGGGGGTGTGAATTGGCCAGATGGATGCTAAATAGGAAATCCTGGTGACCATGTGTGCTAGCTCACACCCTGAGTTTTCCCCTTCCAGCCTAAGAGGGGCCAGGTACAGAGGGGAGTGCACCTAAGTAGCCAAGGTAGCATTGTCGCACATGCTCTGTGTGAACAGGAAATCCCTAGTGCCCACTCTCCAAACTGTGGGCAAGTAGGGGATTGGGGAATGATTACTTTCCACCGAGGGGGATTGGGTGGGTATGTTGGCAATAGGCTTTCGAACCCTATATACATCCCACCCAGGCTATTCCCCATTGTCTTTCGTTTTTCATTCAACCATGTGAGCGGAGTTACAACACACTTCTAAATAGCTGAGAAGAGCAGCAGCACATTCCTGGAACGCAAAGAGTCTTATTACATCGGAACCAAGGACAGAACTCTGCGTTAGGACACTGTGATTGCTGGGGCGTTATCTGATTAACCCCAACGGAGCAGAAAAGACTTTGCACATTCACAGAAGGATTGGGCTGGCAATTTGTGCCCTTGCAAAAGGACTACATTTTAAAAGACAATCTTCTGGTGCTTTGCACCTTTCTGGACATTATCCACTGTTCTTATACCAGTAAGTGTAATTATTAAGTGTATTCTGCAGTTGTCGTGTGTTTGCCTATCAAGGGAATAAATCTCAGTTTATTTTGCTCAACTTGTTCTGCTCAATTGGGATCCACAAAATATAAATGTGTTAATTAGTGCGTCTATCGTGACACCCAGGTCTGGCTGAATGTTTTTAGTATCGCCCTGTCCAGTTGGAGGCCCTGTCCAGTTGGAGGCCCTGTCCAGTTGGAGGCCCTGTCCAGTTGGAGGCCCTGTCCAGTTGGAGGCCCTGTCCAGTTGGAGGCCCTGTCCAGTTGGAGGCCTTGTCCTGTTGGAGGCCCTGCCCTATTGGTGACAGCAGTCTGCGTATAGTAGAGACCTAATCTCAGTTCCAGCCAAGTTGAGCCCAGGTGCTGAGGAGGATTCTAGGGCTGCTGCGAGCTCATTGATGTAGATGTTAAACAGTGTGGGACTCAGGCTGCAGCGACACACACACACAGTGACACACACACACAGTGACACACACACACAGTGACACACACACACAGTGACACACACACAGTGACACACACACAGTGACACACACCTTCTGTGGGA
>WSYH01011869.1:0-19908 GCA_036426205.1 Ascaphus truei
GTAGACCTCCTTCTGTTCTGTGTATATCCCCCCTGTGGCCTCCACTAACCTGCCCTTTCCCTTACTTAGGTCCCGCCCAGGTGGCCGCTGGTTCCCCTCTCCTTTCCCCGCGTGCCAGGCCCCCATCGCCATCAGCCCTCCTCCCCCTCGCCTCCTGGGCATCTCTCCCTTATGTTGCGCCTTTCCCCCATTGCTCTGGGGCTGTCCTGGGGTGTCGTCCTCCACTGCTCGGCTCCCTCTCTCATGGTCTGTCTACCCCCGGTGTCTGCTGGGCGTCTATACCCCTCCCCGGCAGTGGAGCTCGCGTGCCTCCGCCGGGGGGAGCCAGGACCCATCTCGTGACGCACTTCCGGTGGGACAACTTCTTCGCCGGATATCCGGATCTCCATGGCGCCTCCGGAACTCGTCAGCTGACGCGGCAGTGGTCTGTCAGACGGGGGACGGACGAGGGTGGAGATGGTCGCAGCCGGGGGCGGGCTCACTCTGCTTACCAGTTGGTCCCGCCAAAACAGCTGCCGCCATGATTCTTGCCGCGCTTTCTCTCGTTCTTTGCCAGGTAAGTCCAGAAACGCCATTTTAGGGGGTTTTCTTCTCCATTTCAGGTTTTGGCGCAGGTGGGCTCATTCACCTCCGCTGGTCTCACTTGGCGCCCTCTGAGGTCCAGGTGGGTCTTAGGACAACGTTTATCAAGGGGGGTACAAATAACAACTTAACATGTAACTTGTAGAACCTTAACTCTGCTTTTAGGCGGCTTATTTGAGGTTACTGTGCGTCTGTGTCCATTCTGTCTTTACGCCGCTCCACCGTTTTGGGCACTTTTTCCCACTCAGCTGGGCGGAGGGGGGGGGGCGCGCCTCCGGACTCCCCGGGCCGGTGGTTGCAGCGGTGATGCCCAGCTTTTTAAGAAAGGCAGACCCCTCCGAATGGTGTTTTAGGGTGTGGGAGCGGCCGTTCCTCAGCACCACCAAGGCGAAAGGGAAAGCCCAGTGATAGCGGACGTCTTTGTCTCGTAGGGCTCTCATAATGGGTAGCAGCGCCCTCCACCTCGCCAGAGCGATAGGGGAGAGATCCTGGAAAACCGCCATGGTTATTCCCTTGTAGGTTACCGCTGGTGTTGCCCGCGTGATCTTACAGATCTCCTCCTTCGTTCTGTAATGGTGCAGTCGGAGGATCACGTCTCGGGGAGGGTTGTTGGGCATTGGGCGCGAACGCAGGGTGCGATGGCAGCGGTCCATTGTTAGCTCAGCCTCCGTTTTGCCTGGCAATATGCTGCTCATCCATCTATTGAGCAGGGCCTCAGGATCTCCTCGGGTATCACCCGTATGCGCAGGTTATTGCGCCTGTCCCGATTTTCGCCGTCCTCTTGCCTGTCCTCGAGCTCTGCCACCCTGCGTTCTAATTCCCCCATCCGTGTATTTGTTTCCAGATGACACCGTGAGCTTTCCTCCATTTTTTCTTCGAGCTCGTTCGTGCGGGTGCCAATCTGGAGTATATCTTTGCGGAGACTCTCCACTTCCCTCCTGAAGAACGACTTTAGATCTGTTAGCAACCTAGCTATTTCTTTCTTTATTATCCCCGCCTGTTCCGTCTGTGTCCCCTCCATCTCTGGGGCAGAGTCTGAGTCTGTGCCTGCAGGGTTCTCCTATGGCCTTGCTTTGCTTCCTCCTGTGAAGTAGGATCGAACATCTGTTTTTCGTTTATTTTTCAGCCTTGTTGTGGCCATGATCCCTCAAAAATGGTATGGGGCTGATCAGCGAAGGTTCACACCCATGATGCTATGCTTGGATCTAGGGTAGCTGCGTTGAGAATGTCTTTTATTAGCTGATTTGTGCTGGTGGGTATTGGAGCTGCTGCACTACACTTCCATTCACATACCCGCCGCGCATGCGCCTCCGTTTTGAGGCTAGTTTTAACCTGGTTTAATGAGCTGTAATATGATTGGTTTAAGAATTAAGGAGTGGTTAATATAATCTGCCTAGTAACAGTTTTAGACAAAGGAACCAAGAATGTATAAAGAGGCTGCCTGGACACTCCCTGGCAGAGAGTCTTGTTGACTTTTGAATGAGTGATCATACTATACTATGTATTGAAATAAACTACTTATTATCAACTGAACCACGTTTTTCAATTTTGGAACATTGACAGTGTACATGGGAAAGAAGTCCTTTCTGAGGTTCTTTAGCCATACACAAATCCTCTAACTGTAAAAGATGAAAAATATGAGCACACAACAAAAGTATTTTTTACTAATTAAGTGTTTTTGTACAGGACAATAAAGGGAAAAGGAGTAATACAAAAATACAATGTCGATTCTTCCGAATGTAAAATATTTTTTCCACGCATGCGTGTATGTCTAATTGGAGCCTTGTTGAAATGCATATGCATGTCATCACATTTATGCGCATGCGTGTATGTCTTTGAGCTACAGGTACAATCCTGCACACCTGGATGAGTGTGATACTGTACTGCAAGTCATTCTTGGGTATTTGGCGCGAATGACTTCACATGCAATGTGAATTTCAAGTCTGGGGGGAAAAAAAGGGAAACCATCCCTCTCCCCCACCCCTTGACGTGGTCTTATTGAAGGACTGATTTTAATAAACCATTATGTGAAGCATGTTTTTTATACTTTGGCAAAAATTGATACTCAAAAATCACTTGCCTTTTAATTCTACTGTAATGTATGAGGTGGCATACTGTACGTTACATTTGGGGGTGGTAGGGTTCAAATGATTCTAATGAATTTAAAGAAGGAACAATTTTATTTGTACAGGATAAAAGAAAAAGAAATACAAAAATATAGTAGATCGCCTCTTCTACAAAATGTACAATCTTGTCTTTATCTTCTTCGTAATGGCTGCATTGCATACTGTAGTTCTTTTGTCATTGAGGAAGGGGTGGTGGGGGGGTGGTCAGAGATTAGGGTAAATTACTGACTTACTACAGTATGCACACAGTAAAATACATTTGCCCATTTCCCCACTCCCTCTTCCTGTAGTGCTGCAATGTAGTGACTGGGCCACTGATTCAGCACAGGTGGCTCAAACAGGGATATCCATAAAAGCTGGCCTGTGTGCGGCTCTTGAGGACAGGTTTGGAGACCCCTGCTCTACAGTAAAGAAAACAAAAAATCTTACTCTGTTGTGACTGTGGGACTCCGCTTTACACTTTTTGCCTTACCATGGAAATGATAACTGATTGGTTTTCGCTAAACCGAGATCCGAAATAACTAACCAGCATTGGATCTGTAAAATTCTGTGTCCTTTCTTGTACATATCCCATATTCTCATGCTGAGATCCTTTGAAATCCTTTTCCTCAGCATCACAGCTTTTGAAAATTAATCAAGAAGACAGGAATGTTTATTCGATGTATATTCAATGTGCATTGAATCAAGAAAGGTGATTGTGTGTTTATACTGTAATGTAACGGACCTCACTTGACAGGTTTAGTAAGTATACAATACATCCACCTTTAACACCTGCAGCTCGTGTCTATGCCCACCAAAAAATTCAAATAGGGACACAGTGTATAAAAGGTGACACAAATTGCATAGTCTCCCACACGCTGATCTCTATCTGAAGTTGCTCTTGTCCAGATACTGCATTGTGCATTCTTCCATCTGCATCCATGGATCTAGCCCAATTCTATGGATGCAGGAAACTGCTTTCTTCTGTCGTGCCGACCACGAGAAAGCGAAAGGCAGAACTTGTTTCCAAGCCAAAGCCAAAAGAAGAATAAAGAGAATGTTCCGAAGACTACAAAGGCTAAGAACCCTGGTCCTTATTATGTGAAGAAAAAAATGGCTGCCATATACTAAGATCAAACACTTTAGATGCCCAAAAGAATTGACCCAGCACCCACCGAGGAGGACTCTTTGTGCACCGATGCTCTGCTGGGAACCCCCAGCTCACCTGCTCCAGCACCCATCCACGACGATACTCATCTGGGAACCCCCAGCTCATCTGGGAACCCCCAGCTCATCTGCTCATGCACCCATCCACTATGATGCTCTGCTGAGAACCCCCAGCTCATCTGCTCCAGCACCCATCCATGCAGATGTCAACAACACTCCTCGCACCAGATTCAGCTCGTTCGCCAGCATGCTGAATGGTTTAAATTGTGTTGAAATCCCTGTCAACGCAACAGAGCAAAAGATTGATCTTCTTTTGGAGACTATGTTCAATATGAATAGGTGTATGGGTGACATGTGTTCGTATGGATAAGATTGAGAGGAACATCGCTTTGCTTGTAGTCCCTGCCCCTGTATGTCAGACACAGGAGGGTGGCCTGGAAGTGCCTTATTCTACCATGGAGGAAACGCAACCCCTCAATCCCTGGATTTGACCTTCATGCTTCCAATAGCAAGCATACAACATGACCCTCCACTCTCACCCCCTCTGTCTGCAGAATACATGCATGCCCTTCTGGTGGAGGAGATCAAAACCCAGATAAGGCTACGACAGGAGGAAAGCATCCTCCCAGACCACCTACCCTCACCCGCTGCCAGAAGCACACCCGTTCCCGCACGGTCTGAAGCCTTCCGACTCCGATGCTGCCAGGGGACATGCTCTTGTCTCTCCTAAGCCTGCCATTGTAATTCCTGTATGCCCGCAGACTTGGCCAGTCCCCAGTACTGAGGTGGGTAAGGTTATAACACGCACCCACAGCAGTGAGGGCATGCCCGGAGTGTGGTAATGCGTTGCCGCGCCTGTTGAGAAAGGGTTCATGTATACTTGCAACGTCCAGGATGCCAGAGTTCAGGTAGTTATGCCCGTGTGCCAGAGTTCAAGGATATTAGAGAGCAGCGTGGTGATGTCCGTAAGCCAGTGTTCAAGGACTGGAGAAGGCAGCGTAGTAGAATCCGTAAGCTAGATTCAAGGGCAGGAGAAAGCAGAGTAGTCCAATTCAAAGCAGAGTTCAAGCCAGGGAGATCCAAAGGGAAGGAGGGACAGGAACCGACGCTGAAACAAACAGGAGAGCCAAGCATAGAGACTGCACACACAGGGGTCACAAGAAGCTATGCAGAGCAATGAGCTAGAGGACAGACAGGGATTACAAAGGAGGGAGCACCAATGGGGAAGAGAGGAGGAGCAGAGGGTTGAGTGAGAGGTTGTAGGGATTGGCTCAGAAAGAGCAGGGGAGGAGACAGGTGAATCACACAGGGATATGGCTTGTAAGCCATGGAGGGCAGAGCTAGAGTTCTGGGAAGGCATATATCTGGATCGTGTGCGTGCGCCCTCTGTAAGGGTCTGATGCGCGTGCACCGTGTGCGCCAGGGAACACGAAGAGCGTCGCACCGTGGGGGCACTCGCCAAGGAAGATGAGAGGGCTGGAGAGGCGGAAGAAGGAGGTAATGTGGAGGCTGGGGGAATAGAGAGACGCCGCGAGCCATGAGTGCCGCGGAGGGGATCAGGTGTTTGCGGATACATGCACACCTTGCGGGGAATGCGCGTGACACCTGAACGCGCGTCCGGGTGTGTGCCGCAGAGGAATGGGTGCGGCAAGAAGAAGGGACAGATTGATGTGGTAGAGAGGGGAGAAGGTTAGAGGCAGTGGGAGCAGAGGTGACAGGAACACATTGGGAAGTGCGAGTCCCCTGATCCGTCACAGTAGCCCCTCCTTGAGGATCGATCTCCGGACGATCCTGCCATGGCTTCTGGGGGAACTTCCGACGAAATTGCCTGAGGAGCGTTGGGGCGTGAATATGGTGAGACGGAATCCAGGAACGTTCCTCCGGTCCATAACCCTTCCAGTGAACAAGGAACTTTAATTTGCCTCTGGACCAATGGGGATCGATTATGGAGTGAACCTCATACTCTTGTTGTTCGTGAATGGTAACAGGGTTGGGTCTTTGGGAACGATCCGGGAAGTGAGCACTTTGGATAACCGGTTTGAGTAATGACACATGGAACACTGAAGGAATCCTCATAGTTGGAGGAAGTGCCAAACGGTATGCGACCGGATTGATCCTCTCAAGGTTCTTAAAAGGACCCAAGAATCTCAGGGCCAATTTCTGAGATGGAGTCTTGAGCCTTATATTTTTTGAGGACAACCACACTCGGTCTCCGGGTTTAAACGAAGGGCCCGGTTGACGTCGTCTATCTGCCTTCGTTTTTTGTCTTTGAACCACAGTTTGTAGGGTCTTTAGAATCTTTCTCCAAGAATTTTGAAGAGTGGAGACATGAGAATCCGCTGCGGGAACACCTGAAGGGAGGAAGGAGAGGGAAAGACTGCTAGGGTGGAATCCAAAATTAATGAAGAAAGGCGACTCTTGCGTAGACTCATTTTTAAGAGAGTTAATTGCAAACTCGGCCCAAGGTAATAGATCCACCCAGTTGTCTTGAGATTCGGAGACGAAACATCTGAGATACTACTCTAAGGTCTGATTCATTCTTTCCGTTTGACCGTTGGTCTGAGGGTGATATCCTGAAGAAAATAGAAGAGAAATCCCAAGTCTTTGGGAAAACGCACGCCAAAACTTAGAGATGAACTGAGAACCTCTGTCAGAAACAATTGAAATAGGAACACCATGTAATTTGAAAATTTCCTTAGAAAAAATATCGGCCAAAGTAGCCAAATTAGGAAGACCCTTGAGGGGTATAAAGTGTGAAAGCTTGGAAAACCTATATACTACAACGAGAATGGTATTCATTCCTTTAGAAATGGGAAGCTCGACAATAAAGTCCATAGAGATATGTTTCCAAGGTTGCTCCGGAATGGGAAGAGGCATGAGGAGACCAGAAGGTTTGTGATGGGCGGACTTACTCTGGGCACAGACCGGACAAGCACTGGTGAAATTGAAAATGTCCTTGTTCATCTTAGGCCACCAAAAAGTCAGTTTAATAAGATCTGCTGTCCTCTTGTAGCCTGGATGACCGGCCGATCTTGAAGAATGTCCCCAAAGTAGAATCTTGTGGTGAAAACGTGGAGCTGCGTACAAGCGTCCCTCCGGCACCCTAAATCTCCTGGGAATGTGAACCTGGGCTTTGTTGATTTCATCCAAAACATCAAAATTATTGGCAGAAATTATGCACTTGGCGGGGAGAATAGATTCAGAGGATTTGTTAGAGTCGTTCTCCGTAGCGAACTGGCGAGAGAGAGCGTCTGCTTTAATATTTTTGGTACCAGGAATATAAGAAATGGTATAGTTGAAACGAGAGAAGAATAGTGACCAACGAGCCTGACGAGATCCTAATCGTCGAGCCCCCTCAATATACAGTAAGTTTTTGTGATCAGTGAGGATGGCAATAGGCTCCTTGGTGCCTTCGAGAAGATGCCTCCATTCCTGAAGAGCCAATTTAATGGCCAGGGGCTCACGATTCCCAACATCATAATTTCTCTCAGCTGACGAGAACTTCCGAGAAAAGAAACCACAAGGATGGAGCTTCTCCTGAGGAGAGGATCTCTGAGAGAGTACTGCACCGGCTCCCACATCGGAGGCGTCAACTTCTAACGTGAAGGGAAGCGAAGTATCAGGATGTCGTAGGATGGGCACAGACACAAAGGCTTTCTTGAGAAATTCAAAGGCCTCAAAGGCTTCGGGAGACCAAGTTGTAGGATCAGCCCCCTTCTTAGTTAAGGCGGTGATAGGCAAAGCAATGGTAGAGAAATTACGGATGAACTTCCGGTAATAATTGGCAAAGCCAAGGAAGCGCTGCACGGCCTTGAGAGAATTCAGCAGCGGCCAATCGAGTACAGACTTCAATTTCTCTGGATCCATAGAAAAACCCTGGTTAGAGATAATATAGCCTAGGAAGGCTGTGGACGTCTGGTGGAACAAACATTTCTCCATTTAGCGTAGAGGCGATTAGCCCGAAGCCTTGAGAGTACCAGTTTGGTATGGCGAATGTGCTCCTCTAAATCCTTAGAGAAAATGAGGATGACATCCAAATATACGATAACAAACGTTCCCAACACGTCCCGGAAGATATTGTTCATGAACTCTTGGAAAACAGCAGGAGCATTGCACAGCCCGAAGGGCATCACTAAATACTCATAATGTCCAGATCGCGTATTAAACGCGGTTTTCCATTCATCCCCATCTCTTATACGAATAAGATTATAAGCACCTCTTAAATAGAGTTTGGAGAATATAGAAGCCCCTTGTAGACGGTCGAACAGTTCAGAAATTAAGGGAAGAGGGTATCGTTTTTTTACCGTAATTTTGTTAAGTCCATGAAAGTCGATACAGGGTCTTAGGGATCCATCCTTCTTCACAAAGAAGAAGCCTGCCCCAGCGGGGGAGGTAGAGTTGCGGATGTTTCCTTTCTCCAAATTTTCTTGGATGTAAGTCATCATAGCTTCTGTCTCAGGCACGGATAAGGTGTACGACTTTGATTTCGGGAGAATGGTTCCTGGAATTAAATCAATAGGACAATCGTAGGGACGATGGGGAGGCAGTACCTCAGCTTGTACTTTGTTGAAGACGTCTAGAAACTCGTGATACACCGTCGGCAGAATGGACAGGTTAGAAAGTGTGGTATCCAGACCAGCGAGTACGGCCGTAGGAGGAGGGAGAATCGCTTCCTCGGAGGAGGTAGACCATTGGATAGGTAAGACATCGGTCCAATCTATGCGCGGATTGTGGAGCTGTAACCAAGGCAAACCTAGTATAACCTGGGCGGTAGGAGAATGGAAGACATCAAAAACTATTACTTCCTTATGCCCATCCGTGGTGGTCAAGGTAAGTGGGATGGTCTCCCTGATGATGAATGCAGAAGTTTCTTGGATGGCGGTGCAGCTGCCTTGGAAAAAATTTGTGGGACCAAACTTGCAAAGTACTGGGTACAAAAAGTTTAATGGCACATAAAAACAGCAACAGACAAACTCTGACGTGTTTTAACCATAAAGGGCCTTTGTAAAAGTGTATGGTATACACAACACACATAAGATTTAAATACCCACAATTCCTGCCTCCTGTGATGACGTATTGGCGCTCTTTACCTATGAGAGTCAGCCCGCCCCCTCTGACTAGGACGCTAAGTAATTACAATACTAAACACAGCTGGTATCTCTTAAATAAGCAGGAATCACACGGAGAAACAGAAACTCCAGCTCCCCTATGACGTGACGGCTAAGCCACCAATGAGAAGCTCTTGGTCTGTTTACAATTGAGCTTAACAATTGGCCTGCTGGAAACGATGGTACAAAAACATTGCTATTGAACATATAGAAGCCAACATACGTGGGGGAGATAGATTAAATACTTTGAACAAGAGAGAGATGTTCTGGATGTTCTCTCTGGACACTTTGGCCCCAGTGGGCATCAATGTTGACTGGGAATTTCAACATTTTTGTTTGTCTGTTGCTGTTTTTATGTGCCATTAAACTTTTTGTACCCAGTACTTTGTAAGTTTGGTCCCACGAATTTTTTCCAAGGCAGCTGCACCGCCATCCAAGAAACTTCTGCATTGAATACCACTTTGGTAGGAGCACGCCCCACAGCACCTGGATCTCCAGAGACTTGTGAGTTTCCTTCTTCCTTTCTTCACTGTACCCATGGCCTGTGACACCCATACATAATATACCCCATGCAGAGGTTAGTGGGAGTCCACAAAGAGTGGCTTCAAGGGTTATTAGTGACAAGGATATATCGATATAACTACAAAGCTGTGTGTTTTTGGAACAACATTACTGTTTGCATTGATGCATGGACGTTTCCTGTGAGCATTGCATAGGAGTACTGTCTCCTATTCCTTCTCCCTGATGATGAAGGCTGGCTGAAGCAGACGTCCATCGATAGCTTCAAGACCAATGGGCGCTCTTCTCTAGACCAGAGGAATTTGATTCTCACAGGCGAAGGTGTGATCCAGAAAGTTACCGCCAGACCCGGAGTCAATGAAAGCTTTCACTTCTAATAGAAGATCAGGACCCGCCAGCGTTACAGGGAGCATGAGTTTCTTGGGTAATTCCTTAGGGAGAGAGGGGCAAGGAGAGATAGTACCTAGTAGAATCCCCTCTACCTTTATTGGGTGTTCCCGTTTCCCGGCTTCAGGAGACAGTTCCGGAGCCGATGTTCAGGGGAACCACAATAGTAGCAGAGACCCTTCTCACGTCGTCGTGCTAGCTCCGCAGCCCATGGTTGTTGGCTGCCGATCTGCATCGGTTCAGGAGCATCTAACGCCAGGAAGGGCGAAGGAGTAGACCTATGAGAAACAGACAGTGAGGGAAGAGAACAAGAGCAGTGACGCTCGTGCCATCGTTCTTGGGTACGTTGATCCATACGAATGCTGAGTGCAATTAGTTGTTCCAGAGAAGACGGCCGTGCGAAAGCTGCGAGATCATCCTTTAGAGTGTCAGACAGACCGTGCCAGTATGCTGCGGCAAGAGCCTCGTCGTTCCATTGAGTCTCTGCGGCGATGATGCGGAACTCCACCGCGTATTTAGCAGCTGATCTTCGAGCCTGCGTGATATGGAACAAAGAAAAAGCAGCCGTCTCCCTACGTGCGGGAGTATCAAACACCTGTTGAAACTCATGCCTGAACTTGGGGTAGTCTTGGGTCAACTCAGGTTTACGTTCCCAGTTGGGAGAAGCCCAAGCAAGGGCATCGCCAGTGAGTAAGGCGTAAATGTAGGCCACCTTGGTACGGCCAGTAGGGAAGAGAGAGGAGGACATCTCAAATTGAATCTCACATTGGTTTAAGAATCCTCGGCAAGCGAGAGGGTCCCCATTATACCGGTTGGGAGGTGGTATACGTGGTCCTGGGTTACTGAAAGTCACTGAAACAGGAGGTGACGGGGCAGCTGGGGTTTCCTGAAGAGACAGATTGGCAAGTTGTTGTGACACAGTGGTCAGTTGGTTACTGACAAATTGCAAATGTTCCATGGAAACACCTTGGCCACCTCAGGGGGGTCTGCATTTATTGGGCTCTGCATAATGTAACGCCTGTATGCCCGCAGACCTGGCCAGTCCCCAGTACTGAGGTGGGTAAGGTTATAACACGCTCCCACAGCAGTGAGGGCGTGCCTGGAGTGTGGTAATGCGTTGCCGGGCCTGTTGAGAAAGGGTTAACGTATACTTGCAACGTCCAGGATGCCAGAGTTCAGGTAGTTATATCCGTGAGCCAGAGTTCAAGGATATTAGAGAGCAGCGTGGTGATGTCTGTAAGCCAGTGTTCAAGGATTGGAGAAGGCAGCGTAGTAGAATCCGTAAGCAAGGTTCAAGGGCAGGAGAAAGCAGAGTAGTCCAATTCAAAGCAGAGTTCAAGCCAGGGAGATCCAAAGGGAAGCAGGGACAGGAACCAACGCTTAAACAAACAGGAGATCCAAGCATAGAAACTGCACACACAGGGGTCACAAGAAGCTATGCAGAGCAATGAGCTAGAGGACAGACAGGGATTATAAAGGAGGGAGCACCAATGGGGAAGAGAGGAGGAGCAGAGGGTTGAGTGAGAGGTTGCAGAGATAGGTCAGAAAGAGCAGGGGAGGAGACAGGTGAATCACAGGGATATGGCTTGTAAGCCATGGGGGCGGAGCTAGAGTTCTGGGAAGGCATATATCTGGAGCGTGTGCGCGTGCCCTCTGTAAGGGTCTGATGCGCGTGCGGAAGAAGAAGGGACAGATTGATGTGGTAGAGAGGGGAGAAGGTTAGAGGCAGTGGGAGCAGAGGTGACGGGGACACATTGGGAAGCGCGAGTCCCCTGATCCGTCACAGTCACCTCACCTTGGGGTCTTTGTGTTCAAGCCTCAGGAACCAGAGGGCACAAACCCCTTGGAATGTCTGTTAGGGAACATGGGCCCTTGGTGGTCGTAGCGTCAAGGCCTTCCACTTCGTCTAGCGTAGCTCAGGAGCCATCCGGCTGGGCACTGATAGCGATGAGCTGAACTACTGGCCATAGGTAGTAAGTTTTGCATTGCATACAGCAAGCCGCATTAATCGGTTCACCACTGGATGTCCTGCATTGTGAGCACAGGCACCGCAGAAGTTCTTGGCCGGCTATCTCCAGTAAGCCGATATGGAATTAGGCGACACTCAACCATTCTGTATGTGATTGAGGCAAGTTCAAGCAGCAGCACTGTTAGAAGGGCTCTGTCTTTTTCACCAGCTCTGAGGAACTGAGAGGGTGGCAGCTCACATCTGGCTCCTCCCTCAGAGTAGATAGAGCTTTCTGATTGATGCTCATTGTGCCCTCTCCCTCTGGTGGAGTTTAGAGAAGGGCCACGCAGTAACAAGGCATGACTTCGGCTCCGCTCTGAGCCAGTCACAGAATAGGCAGACGTGTCTCCTGCTTTTGCGCCGAGCCCTGCACAGGTTTTGAGGAGAAAAGCTTGCAACTTTCTGCAAAATATCCGCGCGGTATTTGTGTGTGGCAGGAACCGCCATTTTAGATCGCACAGTCCATGCGGTGCACTCCCTTGCAGGGCAGCCGCCATCTTGAATGAAATACAGTGATTTCGTGAAGCGCGACCCCCATGATTTTGTAGGGAGCCCGCTCTCCTGGTACATCTGCAGCACATAGTAGTCTGACAAGTGGGACATCAATGTACCCCAGGCTAGGAAAAACTCTTTCTGCAGTACAGTGCACACGATAAGACCATTGCAAGCACTCTGTGGTTACATGATCAAGCTACTGTCTAGTAGTTGTCCCGGGACCCCAATGTTTTTAACACCAAAATACCCGGATCATTAGACTGAGCAAAGATAAAATTAATTGTAATTTATTTACAGAATTTCAGCTTTTCAGCTATTATACACTGGCGACACACTTTATTGCAGTGTGGCCAGTACCGCAAGCCGGGAGATTTCCCGGCTTGCAAGTGGCAGCCCCTCGGCGTGCCGCGCGTCTCCGATGCGCGGTCACGCGTCATCGGGTGCCTGCACCCCCTGCACGCACGTCCAGGGCTCCCCGAGGGAGCCCTGGTGTCCCGCGATGTGGGGGACGGCTGCAGGGGGTTCCGGGGGACCCGGCGGACCCGGAGAGGAGAGGGGGAAGCCGCGATCGGCGGGCCTCTTCTCCACTGCTTCGGCGCGCGCCAGGTAACTGCTGCGGCCGAGAACGGGCAAATGCTCGAATAAACTCGGCCGCAGCAGTAACTTACATCTGCTATTATTAATTGAATGATTCATTGTCTATCATATATACATCTCTTTATGTCTATTTCACCAACTACTTGATCTCCAATGTATATATGTCGTCAAACATGCTTAAGACACTATTATTATTTGACTTCTAATCTTGTCCAAGTATGATTATGTAATATTAGTGAACTATATAAGATCTTAATAATTTCTATTTTTTCCACATACAATGGATCAATCATGCATTATCAATGAAGCTTTTAAGCATTTTTCTATAGGTATACACCAATTCTCTATGTCAGTTATGGGAGACCTATTGCTATGTCATTATATTACTACATTATATATATTATATGAGTTGTATGTTAATATATTATTCTTTTAGTATATATACTGTATCTCCCAGCAGAATATTGTTTTTACCCTCTTTTTCTCTTTTTTAATTTAAGTTCATAATAAACTTTATATATAGATTTTATATTTTGTTAGTTATATGTTAGAAATGTTTTTTCATATGTGTTCTATATTGGCTTGGTTCTCCTGGACTGATTATCCTCTATACCTATGTAATTTGGACACTATTATTATACAGGCAGTGATCATTGATCTCCCTGTCGATCTCAGTGACAGATATGATTACATAGTGTTTTATTTCAGGCAGTGTTCCAATCACAATTGATTTACACATATGACTCATATTTTTTGTAAGTGCTGTATTGTAGTCCTCCGTGCTAGATGGCACTATAGTGTGAACTCTGATCGTCTCCCCGAGTCTCCAGTATACTGGTTGATCTCGCGAGATTATCATGTAGTTCCGGCTGCATCACTTCCGGGTACAGACGGCATCAATCAGGTACCTGTCTATTTAAATTCACATCTTCTCAGGAGGGGTTATACTCTTTGACAAAGGGCTACGCCCGAAACGCATCAGAGTGAACTACTCTGCTCTATTTTTTGTGATGTCTCTCTTAGGGCCTCATGCAGTAAGCGCCGAAAAAGACCTCTCGCCAAGTGTTCCTTATCGGCATGATTGTGCCGATTTTACCTCGCCGTATGCAATAAGTGCCGAAACCATTCCGAATCAAGCCGAAAACAGTTGTTCCCACTCTGCCGATGATTTGCCGATCACACACAGGTGTATCGGCGTGCATGGCGAGCTGGTGTTCTCTGGTTCTCAAATTAAACTTCTTGCTGAATCTGCCGAAGCAAGCATGTTTTTGATTGCGCGGCCCATTTAAAGGAAGCGTGTATTTTTATTCAGTCTCTCTGTTGTTGGGAGAGAGAGAGAGACACAGAGCTGGGCGATTTACATATTTCATATTGACTGAGATTGTTGTTGTGTATTGTGAGAGCTTTGTCCTGTGTTGTTTTCTTAACATTTTTGTCTTGTTGTCACTTTGTAAGTGTTCAGTGCGATTGTCTTTACATTTCTTTTCTGTTCTTTGTGAGTGCTACAGGTATGGCCGAAAGGCGTGGGAGGAGTGATGCTGGTGTGAATGGTACTGGTAGTCATGTGAGTAGGCGTCTGAGTGAATGGAGGATTCAGCGGTGTGATATTGCTGCGAGTGCGAGTGATGTTGCTGGGAGTGCGAGTGCTGCTGGGTTGTCTGTTACTGGTGCTGCTGGGGTGTCTGTTGCTAGTGCTGCTGGGGTGTTTGGTGGTGGGGTGCTTGGTGGTGGGCCGCTTTTGGAGTCTCTTCCATTGGAAGGAGAGTCTAGTCAGCAGCAGCCAACCTCTGGGGCTGGACATGGTCGGAAGGAACGTGTGGAGTGGCCATGTAATCCTCGTTTCAATGAAGAGGAAAACACAGCTCTGGTCACTGGGATTTTGGAGCACTATGACTGTCTGTATGTCACATCTGCAGCAACTCCGGTCAGAGACCGCCTCGCTGTCGCGTCACACAGCGGACCCATGCGCACACGCACGGCCAGGGCAGTACACGCACGCTCGGAAAGGAGCTGCCAGCGCCTCCCACAGGGAGGGAACTCGGCCGTACGCCCGCGTGACGTCAGCGCTCCGCGACGCGCATCGCGCACGCGCGCGGGTTGCTCGGCAACCAAGGCAATCACCAGGAAAGCCTGACCTGCAGGCTGTTTCAGATTACTGCCGCCCGGACATCATTGGAGGACCGGATCACACCCCTGCAAGGTAATTGGATCCTTCCCACATATATACCTGCTCCTGTCTGGCATTCCTTGCTGAGCATAAACTCCTGTTTATGCATTGTGCTCACCGCTGCTGTTTAGTTTGCTTGAACTTTGCTTGGTCTGACCTGTCTGTTCTCTGATATCCTGATCCTGGCTGTTCTCTGGATTCCTACACTCTCCTGCACTTTGACCCCGGCTTCGCCCTCGACCATTCTACCTTCTATTACCCTGGACCTTGGCTACGGAAATCTACCATCCTCTACTCTCCAACCCCGGAACACGGCAAGTACCCTGACTACCCTGACCTCTCCAACCCTACGACGCGGTACGACTTGGACTACGCATTCCGGACAGGACTGCGTGGTTGTAGGTCGGTGTCTTTCTATCCCCACCTCCGCCCCGCGGTCTTCCGTCCTGTTTGTGGTGAGCGCAGCGTGACAATATGCTCAGCCCAACAAACATGGACGCCGCTGAGGTGGCCCGACGCCTAGACACACATGAGGAATGCTTCCGGCAACTTACCGGATCATTCACACTTAAGGAACAACTAGTCTCCCAACTCAAACAAGACGTGGATACCCTTACTGAGCAAGTTAGACACCTGACCTTATCTACAACCAACACCGCCCCACTTTCAACCACTCCTGCACTCACGACACTCTACTCTGCTTAATATTTCCCAGGGAGACCGTACTGTGGCTCGTTATGCCCTGGATTTTCGGATGGTGGCTACGGAGACCGGCTGGAATGATGAGGCCCTATCTGCAGTCTTCTGGCAGGGTCTGTCCGAACGTCTGAAGGACGAACTGGCCTCTCTTGATCGCCCCGCTGGATTGGAAAATCTGATAAACCTGTGCATCCGTATGGATCAGCGTCTTCAAGAGAGAAAGATGGAGAGAAACAAACACCCTCGAGGTATACAATCGTCCTCTTTTTCCACCATAGGGCCTCTACTCTCCACAACTCCCGTTCTAGACGAACCCATGCAGATGGGAGGGACTAGTCTTTCACCTATCGAGAGGCAACGGAGAAGACGAGCGGGGTTGTGCCTCTACTGTGGCAATAACGGACACCTGGTGATCAACTGTCCACTTAAACCGGGAAACGCCAAAGCCCAGTGAGTATAAGGAGGATCACGCTGGGCACTGCAACCTTTCCCCCTCCTCAAACCTCTACTAGGATTTACCTACCCATCTCCATATTCGGGGAGACCTTCACAGTACAGACACGGGCCTTTCTGGATTCTGGGTCAGGGGGAAACTTCGTTGATCAAGAGTTCGCAATCAAGACTAGGATACCGTTGGTACCCAAAGATCGACCGGTAGCCCTTGAAGCCATCGACGGACGACCCTTGCAGCCCGCGTTCATTTCCTTGCAAACTGTGCCCCTTAAGATCTCGACCGGTGACTGCCACTCCGAGACCATAACACTGGATATTATCCACACTCCCTCCACGGACGTTATTCTGGGACTCCCGTGGCTCCGGATCCACAATCCAGTCGTTGACTGGACAGAGTCCACGCCTCTACGTTGGAGTTCATATTGCTTGGAACATTGCATGTCTACTCCTAAGGCAGTGGCAGGTCTGGAGGTCACGGATCCTGACAGGATACACCTACCGGGGATATATGAAGAGTTTCGCGATGTCTTTGACAAACGCCAGGCAGAGGAACTTCCGCCACATTGTGCGTACGATTGCCCAATCGATCTTCTACCCGGTACCATTCCCCCGAGAGGAGGATCATACCCATTATCCATACCTGAGACAATATATCCAGGAGAATCTCCAGAGGGTGTTCATTCGAAAATCCTCATCACCTGCGGGGGCAGGTTTTTTCTTCGTCAAAAAAAAGGACGGAACCCTCAGACCCTGCATAGACTATCGCGGTCTCAACAAACTCACCGGGTGTGGTCATGTCTTGGGGGAGGGACTACAGTTGTTAGAAGCTGAACAGGTTAACACAAGTGCATCACATTCATTTTAAATGCTAATTACAAGAATACCTTCACCCACAGCTGAACTATATATGTAAACGTACGTTACTCATTCGTTCACTCATCGATTCTTATAACATTTGTGAAACGCCAACATTATGACACCAGTACCATCTGTGAGCGACACATTGTATGTGTTGCTGAGTGTCAGCCACATAGAGCGCTACACAAGCTTATCTTAAATGTAATGCCACATTTGTAAACACATTCATAAACATTACCACAATTAGTTAATGAATTCTAAGCCGAGTCAACTTTGCTTTCCTGCTAGTGATCTACTAATTTGGATGTAGATTACTACACATCATATTATGTGTATTTTCAACATAAACATTTATTTTACTGCTCATTCCTGCATGAACAATGTCTGTTGTTTCAACTAAATGTGCTGACTATGTTCACTTATCCATTTATGTTAAGATTGATAATATACAGTTTGCAATAACAATATCATTGTTATGTTGTTTTTTGTAGCATAAATTTAGCCATAACTAAGTCCACTAAAGATACTTTATGTATATTATGTTAAAAATACAATGAACATCTTAATTTAATCTTCTATATAGTTGCTGTTGTGTCACCTGGCAAGGAAACTGTCTCATCACCTTGCTCATCAAGCTCATCAGCAAGGTCATCATCAAGAATGGAAGGTGAGTGTATGAGGTGAAGGCCATATATTGTGTAAATGTTTGGTGATACAATAGGCATGCTAAATACATGCAGTTTAAATTAACTGAACATCATGTATTGTCACAGAACATGTACTGTTTACTGTCCACATGTATTGTGTGTTTTGTTAGGATTCTGCTATGATTGTGAATGTTACAACATCCTTTCATTCATTCTTCTTTCACACTGAGTCGAAACTTAATTGTTACTTAAATCATCATCTTTTAATTAGACACAAACAACAAATAATGGACTGATGATATGTGTTACATTATGATTAATAAATAAGTAAACTGATAATAAAGTGAAAGATCCATGCCAGTTCATCATGTGTTTTTTTTATTTTAGAAAAAGATGTTGTCGGCCAAGGCCAAATTCAAACAAGTGAACATGAAGATGTGCACACTCCTGCATTAACACCGCATCCACGTCCTCCTGCTCGTGACACGTACGCAGCTATTGCAGCTTCAGAAGAAAGAATCTTGGGTGAAGACAATCGTCGCCATCCTGAATTGATGACAATGCATGAAAGGAGGATTACACAGAATGAAAGGATGATGTCACAGAATGAAAGGATGATGTCACAGAATGAAAGGATGTTGTCACTGAATGAAAGGATGCAGGAAAGGTCAATAACAGAAATGACACAAATTAAACAACTCCTCAACCAAGTGCCTAAAGAAATCCAAAATTTAACAGGACATTAGAAGCATTAGTTCTCAATGTAAGCCAAGCCAATATGTTGCGCAGTACAGCAAGAGAACAATTCCACTTTTACCCATCACAGGATGGATCGTTACATGGCACAACTTTCTCGCCACAGTCATCAGTTCTTCATTCCCCAGTTCATGATGATAACGGTACAGTAGCTGCAACTTCACTCCGTATCCCTGTCAACCTTCAACAGCTTACATCTGATCAACAAATAGATAAAACACCTACAAATGAGACACGGAAAAGAAAGTTAGGCCAACAAATGCTATTAACCAGCTATTGGAAAAAGAGTAAGAAACAAAAAATTGAAATTGGGCCACCATCACTCATGCAATGTTTCTCAAGTGCTTCACAACTTCCACAACCCACACCCATTGGCCCAGAAGTGCCACAGGCCACACAACTTCCACAACCCACACCCATTGCCCCAGAAGTGCCACAGGCCACACAACTTCCACAAACCACACCCATTGCCCCAGAAGTGCCACAGGCCACACAACTTCCACTACACATACCCATTGCCCCAGAAGTGCCACAGGCAACACCCAGTGCCCCTGAAGTGCCACAGGTCACACTTACAGGCATTGAAGTGCCACATGCTACTACAAGTGGTATAGGTAAGGGCAGAGTACTTGGCAGAGGGAGAAAGAAAACACAGCAGCCAACAAGCAGGCCTGTTACTCGGTCTCAGAAGTCTACTGAAAAATAAAAAATAACATTATGAAAACTTTTTATTGTACTGGTGTTTACTGCAGAGTAATTGATGCATAGTGTATGTATGATCATTTACATATGCTTCATTACATTCAAATCTGTCATTGTACACATTAATGTTTTTCAATGCTCATTAAATTAATTAAGGCATACTGTGAAACATTTTAATATGTACTAATCATCAGTTTAAAAATGGTATTACATTATTACACACTTATCATGATTATGGAACAATGCTTTCACTTACTTATTGTTAGAAATGAGATGGCATTGGCCTTTATTTTTAGGTACATACTCATTTCATGGTAATATGATTGACATTCAAATTTATATACTTACACATAAATAAATACATTTGAATGTGAATGTTCATTGTGTCTTCAATATAAGACATCACTGACCTTAATTGTATTTCAAACTTCATAATGTTGGCATCTAAAAAGGTATGTTTTTGTTTATGTTAAATTATTTTAGGCTTAAATATCATTTTATCAGCAGTGTCTCTGTATCTCTAACTATATATGTATACACACACAGTGTGTGTATATAAAATATATATATATATATATATATATATATATATATATATATATATATATTGTGGCAGGACGGCCTCGCGGCGGGGTCAGTAAGACACTAGACACGTTGG
>WSYH01011870.1:0-19902 GCA_036426205.1 Ascaphus truei
TAGGTATGGTTAGTGCAGGGTTGTGTTGAACTGTGCAGTAGAGGCGTTGTGTAATAACTATGTATGGTAGTGCAGGGGTGTGTGTAACGGCGGTAGTTGCAGGGGAGGTGTGTAAACATGTATGGTAGTGCAGGGTTGTGTATAACTGCAGGGTGTGTGTAACTGTGCATGTATGTCTTTGCCCCAAACACGTGTCAGAGCTGCGTTGCCCATTATTAACATCTCTCTGTCTTCACCTCAGGGGAGAGATGCTGGAAGTTCAGGACTGCCAGGAATTCCAGGGTGAAGGTACAAGAGGCACATGGGCCCCCTATGACCCAGGCTTTCCCTATGCCCATGCCCATCCCATACTCTCCCCCTCATTGATCCATCTTCCCCTCATACCACAGCCAAGTATATACCTATGCCCCTTACCTGCATTCGTGTCTGTCTTGCAGGGAGATCGAGGAACTCCAGGCCTAGCCGGACGGCCGGGGTTGGATGGCGTTACAGGGCCGGAGGGGGAGTGATATGAAAACCCCTCATTATACGACCAAGCGCAGAGCCTGGAGGGCTCGTCCCCTTTCACTTGGAGGATTCTCCTACTGATCTACCTTGTTATAATCCCTGCCATTGCTAATCTAGAACCATACTATATCATATCTCTAACATCCCTGCAATCCCCTCGCCCTGCTTCTACTCCCTAACAGTTCCCCCGCCCTGCTCGACATCCCTACAGCCCTCGACCCGCTATACCTTCCCTACAATCCCTCACCCTGCTATACCTTCCTACAACCCCACACCCTACTACTACATCCCTACATCACCTCGCCCTGCTTTACACCCTACAGAGACCTCGCCCTGTTCTACATCCCTACAATACCTCGCCCTGCTCTACATCTTACAATCCCATCCCCTGCCTCTACATCCTTACAGTTCCCCTCGCCCTGCTCGACCTCCCTACAGCCCCCTCGCCCTGCTCTACAGCCCTACAGTCCCGCCTGCTCTACATCCCTACAATCCTCGGACTGCTCACATCCCCTACAGTCCCTCGCCTGCTCTACATCCATACCATCCCAATCACCATGCTACATCCTACAATCCCCTACCCGGCTCTACATCCCTACAATCCCCTCCACCCTGCTCTCACATCCCTACAATCCCATCCCATGTTCTACAGCCCTACAAATCCCCTCGCCATGTCTAATCCCTACACCTCCCTCACCCTGCTCTTACATCCCTACAATCCCCTCACCTGTCTACATCCCCAATTCCCCTCGCCCTCTCGACATCCCTACAACCCATCATCCATGTTCACATCCCATACAATCACTCCACCCTGCTCTACATCCAACAAATCCCCTTCACCCTGCTCTACATCACTACAAATCCCTCACCCTGCCTAATCCATACAATCCCCTCACCCTATTACATCCCATACAGTCTACTCACCCTAATTACATCCACAACAGTTCCTCACCCTACTCTACATCCCTACAATCCCCCTCACCCTGCTCTACATCCCTACAATCCCCTCACCCTACTCACATCCCTACATTCCCCTCGCCCTGCTCTACATCCCTACAATCCCCTTGCCCTGCTCTACATCCCTACAGTCCCCTCGCCCTGATATACTCCCACAGGCCCTCGCCATGCTCTACATCCCTACAACCCCTCACCCTGCTCACCCCTACATCTCCCACCTTTGCTCTACATCCCTACAGTCCCTCGCCCTGCTCTACATCCCTACAATACCCTCGCCCGCGCTTACATCACTACAATCCCTCACCCTGCTTACATCCCTACATCCCTCACCCTGCTCTACATCCCTAAATCCCCTCACCCGTGCTCTACATCCCTACCAGTCCCCTCGCCCTGAGCTAACATCCCTACAATCCCCTCGCCCTGCTCTACATCCCTACAATCCCCTCACCCTACTTAGACATCACTAACAATCCCCTCGCCCTGCTTACAATCCTACATCCCCTCACCTTGTTCTAACATCCCTACATCCCCTCGCCTGCTCTACATCCCTACAATCCCCTCGCCCCTGCTCTTACATCCTACAGTCCCCTCACCCTGATATTTACATCTACAGTCCTCGCCCTGCTCTACATCCCTACAGGGTTACCCTCGCCTGCTCTACATCCCTACAATCCCCTCGCCCTGCTCTACATCCCTACAATCCCCTCGCCCTGCTCTACATCCCTACAACCCTCGCCCTGCTCTACATCCCTACAACCCCGCGCCCTGCTCTACATCCCTACAATCCATCGCCCTGCTCTACATACCGTACTTAATATCGCCCTGCTCTACATCCCTACAATCCCCTCACCCTGTTCTACATCCCTACAACCCCCTCGCCCTGCTCTACATCCCTACGTCCCCTCACCCTGTTCTACATCCCTACAACCCCCTCGCCCTGCTCTACATCCCTACAACCCCATCACCCTGCTCTACATCCCTACAAGCCTCTCGCCCTGCTCTACATCCCTACAATCCCCTCGCCCTGCTCTACATCCCTACAATCCCCCATCGCCCTTTTGCATCTACATCCCTCAATCCCCTCGCCCTGCTCTACATCCTACAAATCCCTCGCCCTCTCTACACCATCCTACATCCCATTCGCCACGCTCTACACATCCATACAGTCCCTAGCCTGCTCTAATCCCTACAATCCCCTCGCCTGTCTACGTCCCTACACTCCCCTCACCCTGTCACATACCTACAATCCCTCGCCCTGCTCTACATCCTACAATCCTCGCCCTCTCTAATCCCTACAATTCCCTCGCCTGCTAACATCCCTACATCCCCTCCACCCTGCTATACATCCCTAAAAAACCCCCTCGCCCCTGCTCTACATCCCTAAAATCCCCTCGACCTGCCTCTACATCCCTACAACCCCCCTCGCCTGCGCTAATCCCTTGACAACCCCATCACTTGCTCTACATCCCGACAATCCCTCGCCCTGCTCTACATCCCTACCAATCCCATCGCCCTGCTCTACATCCCTACAATCCCTGCCTGCTCTACATTCCTACAACCCCTCGCCCTGCTCTACATCCCTACAACCCCCTCGCCCTGCTCTACATCCCTACAGTCCCCTCGCCCTGCTCTACATCCCTACAGTCCCCTCGCCCTCTCTAACATCCCTACAGTCCCCTCGCCCTGCTCTACATCCCTACAACCCCCTCGCCCTATATACATCCCCTACAACCGCCCCGCCCTAATATACATCCATACAACGCCCTCGCCTGCTCACATCCCTACAATCCCTCGCCCCTGACTACATCCCCTACAAGTCCCTCGCCCTGCTCTAAATCAGTTACAAACCCCCTCGCCCTGCTCTTCATCCCTACCAATCCCCTGCCATGCTCTACATCACTACCCAATCCCTCGCCCTGCTCTACATCCAACAATCCCTCGCCATGCTCGTACATCCCTACAATCCTCGCCCTGCTCTTACATCACTACAATTTTCCCCTCGCCGCTCTGACATCCCTACAATCCCACGCCCTGTCTACATCCCTACAATCCCTCGCCGCTGCTCTACATCCAGATACAATCCCCTCGCCCTGCTCTGCATCCCTACAATCCCCTCACCCTGCTCTACATCCCTACAATCCCCTCGCCCTGCTCTACATCCCTACAATCCCCTCGCCCTACTATCACATCCCTACAATCTCCTCACCCTACTCTACATCCCTACAGTCCCCTCGCCCTGTTTACCATCCCTACAATGTTCTCACCCTACTCTACATCCCTACAATCCCCTCGCCCCTGTTCTACATCCCTACAATGTCCTCACCCTAATCTACATCCCTACAATCCCATAGCCCTGTTCTACATCCCTACAATCCCTCGCCCTGCTCTACATCCCTACCGTCCCCTCGCCCTGCTCTACATCCCTACATCCCTCGCCATGCTCTACCATTCCCTACATCCCTCGCCTGCCTACACACTACACAATCCCTGAGCCCGCTCTACATCCCTACAAAAAACCCCTCGCCTGCTCTACATCCCTACAATCCCTCGCCATACTTACATCCCTACAATCTTCCCGTCTCGCCCTGCTCTAAATCCCTACAATCCCCGCCATGACTCTAATCCCTACAGTCCCCTCGCCCTGCTCTAAATCCTACAATCACCGCAACATGCTCTACATCCCACAATCCCTCGCACGGCTCTACATCCCTACAATCCCTCGCCCTGATCTACATCCCTACAGTCCCTCGCCTGCTCTACATCCTAAACCCCCTCGCCAGGCTTCTACATCCCTACAGTCCCATCCGCCATGCTCTTACATCCCTACAGTCCCTCGCCCTGCTCTACATCCCTACAGTCCCCTCGCCCTGCTCTACATCTGTACAACCCCCTCGCCCTGCTCTACATCCCTACAATCCCCTCGCCCTGCCTACATCCCTACAATCCCCTCGCCCTGCTCTACATCCCTACAATCCCTCGCCCTGCTCTACATCCTACTAATCCCCTCGCCCTGCTCTAAATCCTACAATCCCCTCGCCCTGCTCTACATCCCTACAATCCCCTCGCCCTGCTCTACATCCCTACAATCCCCTCGCCCTGCTCTACATCCCTACAATCCCCTCGCCCTGCTCTGCATCCCTACAATCCCCTCACCCTGCTCTACATCCCTACAATCCTCTCGCCCTGCTCTACATCACTACAATCACCTCGCCCGACGCTACATCCCTACAATCCCCTCACCCTACTCTACATCCCTACAGTCCCCTCGCCCTGTTCTACATCCCTACAATGTTCTCACCCTACTCTACATCCATACTCCCCTCACCTGTTCTTCAACCTACAATGTCCTCACCCTATCTACATCCCTACAATCCCCTCGCCATGCTCTACATTCCCTACAATCCCCTCGCCCTGCTCTACATCCCTACCGTCACCGCCCTGATCTACTCCCCTACAAATCCCTCGCCCGCTTACATCCCTACAACCCCCTCGCCCTGATTACACCCTAACAAATTCAACTCGCCCGGCTACATCCCGACAATCCCTCGCCCGGTCTACATCCTACAATCCCCTCGCCCTACACATCCTACAATCCCGTCGCCCTGCTCTACATTCCATACAATCCCCTCGCCTGCTCTACATCCCTACCGTCCCTCGCCCTGCTCTACATCCTAACAATCACCTCACCTGCTCTACATACTACAATCCCTCGCCCTGCTCTACATCCCTACAATCCCCTCGCCCTGCTACATCCATACAACCCCTCGCCCTGTCTTACAGCCCACAGTCCCATGCCCTGCTCTACATTACAGTCCCTCGCCTGCTCTACCATCCCTACAAGTCCCCTCGCCCTGCTCTACAATCCCTACAACCCCCTCGCCTGCCTCTCCCCCCCTCATCCATACACAAAACCTTCGCCTGCTCACACGCCTACAATCCCCTGGCCCTGCTCTACATCCCTACATCCCCTCGCCTGCTCTACATCCCTACAATACCCTCGCCCTGCTATACATCCCTACATCCCCGCACCCTGCTCTACATCCCTACCAAATACCCTCGCCTGCTCTACATCCCTACAATCCCCCCGACCGCTCTACATCCCTACAGTCCCCTCGCCCTGTTTCTACATCCCTACAATCCCCTCACCTGCTCTAACATACTACAATACCTCGCCCTGCTCTACCATCCCTTACAATCCCATACGACTGCTCTTACATCCCTACAGACCCGCGCCCGGCTTCTACATCCCTACAAACCCACTCGCCCGATTACATTCCCTACAGTCCCCTCGCCCTTGCTCTACATCCAACAAACCCCATCACCCTTACTCTTACATCCCTACAATCCCCTCGCGCTCTACATCCCTACAATACCCTGCCCTGTCTACAGCCTACAGTCCCCTCGCCCTGCCGAATCCTACCGTCCCCTCGCCCTGCTCTACATCCCTACAGTCCCTCGCCTGCTCTACATCCCTCAGTCCTCGCCCTGCTACATCCCTAAACCCCTCGCCCTGCTCTACATCCCTACAACGCCCTTCGCCCCTGCTCTACATCCCTACAATCCATCGCCCTTTGCTCTACATCCCCTACAATCCCCTCACCCTGCTCTACCTCCTACCAATCCCTCACCTGCTTAAAACAAATTTTCCACCCCCTTTGTAAAAAAACAATCCCTCGCCCTGATTACATACCCTACATCCCTCGCCTGCATCTACATCCCTACAATCCCCGTCGCCCTTGGCTCTACATCCATACAACCCCCGCCCTGTCACATACCCTCGTCCCTCGCCTGGCCCTTCTACAGCCATACAGTCCCCTCACCCTGCTCTACATCCCTACAACCCCCTCGCCCTACGTAACATCCCTACAGTCCCTCGCCCTGATCTACATCCCTACAGTCCCTCACCCTGTCTAATCCCTTACAACCCCTCGCCCTGCTCTACATCCCTACAATCCCTCGCCCTGCTTACTCCCTACAATCCCCTCACCCGCTCTTAAACAAAACATCCCTACAACCCCGCCATGCTTACATCCCTACAATCCCCCCGCCCTGCTCTACATACTAAAGCCCCTCGCTGCTCTACACCAACAGTCCCTCGCCCTGCTCTACATCCCTACAATCCCCTCACCCTGCTCTACATACCTACAATCCCCTCGCCCTTGCTCTACATCCCTACAACGCCCTCGCCCTGCTCTACATCCCTACAGTCCCCTGCCCGCTCTAATCCCTTACAGGTCCCCTGCCATGCTATACTCCTACAGTCCCCGCCCTGTCTACATCCCTACAGTCCCTCGCCCTGCTCTACATCCCTACAGCCCCCTCACCACGCTCTAAATTCCCTTACAATCCCTCACACTGCTCTACATCCCTACAATCCCATCGCCTGCTCTACATCCTACAGTCCCTCGCCCGCTATTACAATCCCTTACAGTCCCCTCGCCGCTCTACATCCCTACAACACCCTCGCCCTGATCTACATCCCTCAACCCCTCGCCCCGGCTCTAATCCCACAATCCCCTCGCCCTGCTCTTACATTCCCTTCAATCCCCTGCCCTGCTTACATCCCTACCGTCCACTCGCCCTACTCTACTCCCTAATACCTCACCACTGCTCTACATCCTTACAATCCCCTCACTGCTATACATCCTACAATCCCCTCACCCGCTTAATCCCTACAAATCCCTCACCCCGCTCTCTACATCCCTACAATTCCTCTCGGCCTACTCTACATCCCTACACAGTCCCCTCACATGCTCTACATCACTACAGTACCCTCACCCTGCTATTAAATCCCTAACAATCCCCCGCCCGCTTAATCCTACAGTTCCCTCGCCCTGCTCTACATCCCTTACAATCCCTCGCCATGCTCCTAATCCCTACAATCCCCTCGCCTGCCTACATCCCTACGCCCCCTCAACCATGCTTACATCCCTACAATCCCTCGCCCTGCTCTACATCCCTAAATCCCCTCGCCCTTGACTCGAAATCCCTACAGGCCCCTCACCTGCTCTACATCCCTACAATCCCCTCACCCGCTCTCTGTCCTTACAATTGTATGTACTGTAAATATCCATTGAATTCCACCTCAAGTTTGTATTCTGTACAACACTCCCCATCACCTGCTCTGCATCCCTGCACTCACCCACTGCTCCTACATCCCGGCTCACTTCCCAACCTCCATTCGCTCTCTAATCCCTCCCTCCGCGTCACATCCCTGCTTCCTCACCCACTATAGTCCTTTCCCAAGTGTTCTAGTTCCTGACATCCGCCCACAGCTTTATATCCCTACAATATTTCCCCCCCATTGCTCTCCTTCCATGCCCCCACTCTCAACACACCCCACAAAACACTGCTCTATATCCTTGCACCGCTTCCACTGCTTGTGTCCTTGCAACTCCCCCCTCCCCAGCTCTACATCCATGCACTTCTCATTCCCCGCAATACTATATACCCCTGCTTCCCTGCACTCTCATTCCCCGCAATACTATATACCCTGCTTTCCATGCACCTCTCATCCCCCAATACTATATACCCCTGCTTTTCCCTGCATCTCTTCCCCGCAATACTCTATACCCCCTGCTTTCCTGCACTCTTCATTCCCGCAATAATAATACCCCTGCTTTCCCTGCCACTCCATTCCCCGCAAAAATTTTTACTATATACCCCTGCTTCCCCCACTCTGCCTTGTTTTGGGTATCGGGTTTTAATATTTAAATTTCATGCTAGGAGCATCTCCAATGCAGCCACGGAGAAGCATATGTCTAAAATACACATCTTTGTTTACACGGGACCGATGGGGGAGGAACGCGCCACCAGGCGACGGGGTGAGTGGGACCACCATCTGGTATATCCCGTTTGTCCCTCACCACAGGGTGACACAGAGAAGAAGGTCCTTGTGGGATTAGGTGCCTGTCTCTCTGCCAGAGCAGTTGTGGCAGTGACATTGGCAGATGGACTGACGTTACCCATGGAGTCTGCTGGGTAAGCGACAGAGACAGAAGGGAGCTATGGGAAATTAAGTCTGTCCCTGGCGACACAGACAAATAGAAAGGTCTTATCTGCCCTCACACTATTTGGACATTTCCTACCCCAATGAGTCTGTACATGACCCATGTGTCTGTATAGTAACCAGACTGCAGTGACACCCCCAACCAAAAACTCCCTTGCCACACACTGGGAACAGGGGGCCGTCGTGTGGCTAAGGACTCTGAGTGGCCACTCCTGCATGCATGACTTCCCTCATCCTAAGGTCAAATACTTGAAACAATCAGTGGTTACCAGGGAGAGCCCGGCCGCGATGGAGGCCCCAAGTCCCAGGTCCCCCGGACCTCCTGGTCAAGTCATTTATGTGTCATCGATAAACAAGGGAGAGAGATGTAATTACATTCTTACCTATCTGTGTCCCCTCCTCCCACCACCTCCCTGTTACCTGCTGTCCCTCCTCCCACACCTCCCTGTACTGGCTGTCCCCTCCTTCCCCACACCTCCTTGTCACATGCTGTCCCCCTCCTCCCACACCTCCATGTCACCTTTGGTCACTCATGCCACACTCTGTCATCTCCTGTCCAAACTTCCTTGTCATCTTCTATCCCCCGTATACTTGTCCTTTTATCTTTGCCTTGTCCACTGTTCCTCTCCAAGCCGCCTGGGTTGTCATTGGTTGAAACGCTGGGTGTTTCCAGGAATATCTTGTTAGCTGATGTATTTTCCTTTTCGAGGTGCCACAGTGCTGCTTCTGAGGAGACGGTAAGAGCCTGAGAGCTTTGTGAGCAACCCATGCAGGCCCCAGGTGAGCAAGTGACAATATCAGGTATGGACAGCAGGTATAACAATAGTGACAGATCAGTTATGACAGCTCAATAACAAGATCGATGACAGCGAGCCATAGATCCGTTATGACAGCAGATGTGACAGAATTGAGACAATATGGGATTTATTCATTAAGCTGGAATAGTGCCGGTTCTAGGCAACTATCGCACAGGACACTCCCATCTAAGTCAATGTCCCTTGACAGTAGGGGGACAGTAGAGTAGGTGATGTAATCAATATGAGCAGGTGACCACTGTCAAGAAGACAGCAGGTGTGTGACGCCTGGACAATATCAGTAAGATTAACAGGTGTATTGTGACAGCAGTGGACCTATCAGTAAGGTAACAGGTGGGACAGACAAGTGACACTATCAGTAAAGATAAACAGGTGTAACGCAGTGACACTTCAGCAGATAACAGCTGTAACAGCAGTGATACTATCAGTAAGGAACAGGTTGACAGCAGTGTGATGCACCTCAGTGAGGTACAGGTGTGACAGCAGTGAACTATCAGTAAAGATAACAGGGTTGACAGCCATGACCTATCAGCAAGGTAAACAGCTGTAACAGCAGTGACCAAAATCAGTAAGTTAACAGGTGTTGACAGAGATGAAACTATCAGTAAGGTTAACGGTGTGACACGAGCCGTGACAACTATCAGTAAGTAACAGGTGTTAACAGCAGTGACACTATCAGTAATATGTAACAGGTGTGACAGCAGTGATATTATCAGTGAGGTAACAAGTGGGAACCAGGTGATACTATCAGTAAGGTAACAGGTCTTGGTGACAGCAGTGACACTATCGTAAGGTACAACAGGTTTGTGACAGCAGTGATACTACAGTAAGGTAACGGTAACCAGGGTGTGACAGCAGTGATACTATCAGTAAGGTACAGGGGTGACGCAGTGGATACTCTCAGTAAGGAACAGGTGTTGTAACAGCTGTGACACTATCAGTAAGTGGTCAAACAGCGTAAAACAGCAGTGACACTATCAGTAAGGTAACAGGTCTGTGACAGCCAGTGATAACCTATCAGTAAGATAACAGGTGTTGACAGCAGTGCACTATCAGAAGGTAACGTGTGTGAAGACAGTTGATACTATCGTAAGGTAACAGGTTTGTAACAGCTGTGACACTATCAGTAAGGGTAACAGGTGTGACAGCGTGATTTTTTTTTTTTTTTTGTACTATCAGTAAGGTACACAGTGTTGTAAACAGCTGTGACACTATCAGTAATGTAACAATTGTGACAGCAGGATACTATCATAAGGTAACAGGTGTGACAAACAGTGATCCACTATCAGAAGGTTTAAAACAGGTTGTAACAGCAGTGACACTATCAGTAAGATAACAGGTGTAACAGCAGTGAACTATCAGTAAGAGATAACAGGTGTGATGGTGACAGCACAGTGACACTATCAGTAAGGTAAACAGCTGTAAACAGCAGTGACACTATCAGTAAGATAACAGGTGTGACAGCAGTGACACTATCAGTAAGGTAACAGGTGTAACAGCAGTGACACTATCAGTAAGATAACAGGTGTGACAGCAGTGACACTATCAGTAAGATAACAGGTCTGACAGCAGTGATACTATTCATGTGACATGGGACAGTGATTCAGGTAGAGACACACAAAGGTAGCCATGCAAAGCCAGCAATGGTATTCTTTGGTGCTGATATCTGCAGTTCACTGAATCACCACTAGTGTGCACCAGTAGAGTTCAAGAAATACTCTGTTACAAGGATTATCAATGGGGTTCCATTGTTAAGGGGGTGATGGGTGTGTTGTGTGTGTGTGTGTGTGTGTGTGGCTGTGGTGTTGTGTGTGTGTGTGTGTGGTGTTGTGTGTGTGTGTGTGTGGGTTGTGTTTTTTATATATATTATATATACTAGCTGAGCGACCCGCGTTGCCCGTGAGTACATTAGCGCTAGGAAAAGGGGGGGGGGAGGAGAGGGGGGGGAAAAGGGGAGGGGGGGAAGGAAAAGGAGGGGGGGGGGAGGGGGGGAAAAAGGAGGGGAGAGGGGACGGGGGAAAAGGAGGGGAGGGTGACGGGGGGGAAGGGAGGAAGGGGAAAAGGAGGGCGAGGGGGGGGGGACAGTGGACAGGAGGGGGGGGACAGTGGACAGGAGGGGGGGACAGTGGCCGGGGGAGGGGGGGCAGTGGCCGGGTGGGGGGGGACAGTGGAAAGGACAGTGGACAGGAGGGGATGGGAGGGGGGGGGGAGGAAGTGACAGGAGGGGGGAGAAGTGGACAGGGGGGGAGAGTGGACAGGGGGGGGGACAGTGGAAAGGACAGGGACAGGAGGGGATGGGAGGGGGGTGGGGGAGTGGACGGAGGGGGGGGGAGAGTGCGACAGGGGGGCGGGAGAGGGACAGGAGGGGGGGAGGGGGACAGGAGGGGGGGTGACAGTGGAAAGGGAGGGGGGGTGGGGGGGGTGACAGGGACAGGAGGGGGGGAGAGTGGACAGGAGGGGGGGGGAGGGGGGACAGGAGGGGGGTGACAGTGGACAGGAGGGGGGGGGGACAGTGGACAGGAGGGGGGGCAGGGACAGGAGGGGGGTTGGTTTGCTTTAAATGACGGGGTCCCTCCTCCCACTCCCCTTATCTTTCTACGCTCCTGAAACCCCATTGGGTAGCTCGGTCCACACCTCAGTGTCTGCGACACCGTGTAACACACGACACAAGACATAGACACAGACACCACACCACACTCTCCTTCTGGCCGCCGCAATGGAGTTATGTCAAACGAGGGGAGGAAGGGTCCTTCCGTCCGCCGCATCTTAGGTTGCCGCGTGGCGCGGTAGGCTGCCCTGGCCAATGCTGTCACCGCCGCCAGGGAGGTGAGCGCGATGTGGTGGTGGATGGAGCGGCGAGGGTGAGTGGAGGCAGCGCAGGCTGCCCGGGCCCACGGCCTGTCCCCGCGACGGGGAGGTGAGTTGGGCGAGGGGAGGTGGGGGAGGGAGCAGGAGGTGAGTGGAGGGAGCGGGATGGGAGTGGAAGGACAGGCGGCAGGCTGCCCTGCCCACTGCCTTGTCCCCGCGCGGGGAGGTGAGAGGGGAGCGGAGGGGGTGGAGGGAGCGGGAGGTGAGTGGGCAGCGGCAGGCTGCCCTGCCACTGCCGTCCCCGCGCCGGGAGGGAGTGGAGCGGGGAGGTGAGTGGAGGGGAGGCGGGAGTGAGTGGAGGCAGCGGCAGGCTGCCCTGCCACTGCCTGTTCCCCGCGCCGGGGGGTGAGTGGAAGCGGGAGGTGAGTGGAGGCAGCGGAGGCTGCCCTGCCCACTGCCTGTCCCGCGCAGGGGAGGGGAGTTGAGCGGGAGGGAGTGAGTGTGAGGGGAGGTGAGTGGAGCGGGAGGTGGAGGGGATGGTCAGTGGAGAGGGGAGGTGAGTGTGATGGGGGGGGAGAGGACACGAGAGAGAGGTGTGTGTGGTGTGTGTGTGGGTGTGGTGTGTGTGTGTTGTGTGTGTGTGTGTGTGTGTGTGTGTGGGTGTGTGTGTCCCTGTGTGTCCCTGTGTGTCCTTTGGCCCGTCAAATCGCCTCAGGCCAATGAGAGGTGTGTGCGGGGGGCGGGGGCGGGGGGCAAAAGGACCAATGGGATTGCCGCTAGGGGACACGGCCATGCAGAATACAGTGTTTCAGAAATAAAGTAGATACTATACAGTGTCGGACAAAACTATACATGGTGCCCCGGGCCGAGTGGATTTAAACATCGTGGCAGAGCTCCTATTGGCCAAAGCAGCATACGGTTCGGTAATAGGTGGCGACAGTAGATTTTTTAGTGTGGCGATGTAGATTTTGTGTGATTTGTCAATCATGGTATATAAATATATATATATAATAAATATATATATAGATACATACATACATAACATACATACAACATACTACATACATACATACATACATACATATATATATATATATTATATATATATATATAACAAATGTAAATACAAACTGTATGCTCATCTGCATGTCTTAGGCAGGTCGGCAACCCGCCTTTCCCCATTTAAAAACCAGCACACAGCACTTCCACTGCAGCAAGGTGCTGGGAAATGACATGCAAATGAGCACCACAGTGCCACTTTGCTTCAAAAACCATTATTAAAGATATAGATATATATATAATTCATTGTAGAGGTAAAAGTCATAACTACATTTCTTTTAGTACTGAGGAAAGGCAATTACATGTTCTTAATGAGTTTACGTTGTGGTACTCTGAACTAGGACTAAATAGGCACTTAATGAGGTTCAAGAGAAATACAAGAAATGCCAAGGTCAGGAAGTGCGTAGTTAGTGAGTTTGTGCCAAAAAAAAAAAGTACTAATGAGTTTTACCGCTCCACGATGCTATTAGATCAAAAAAATGGACCACCGCGGTGGCGTAAAGAGCCTTTCAGGAGGCAGTAGTGGTGCATGGAGAGGAGATGAGGGATAGTCAAAATGAGATCACAAGTGATCTATATTACCAGCACAACACTAAAAGAGAGCAAAAGATTATTTATTGCATCAAAGTGCACCCGGGCCCCCTGGGGAAATCCCAGAAGTAAAAACTTGCACCGCACTCACCAATGGAGGATGGACAGATCACGTGTTGTCACCACATTAAAGTCATTTGTTCTTCTAGTTCCTCGCAGGGCGAGAAGGCGCGGATGGATTCCCGGGAGGAAAAGTTGTTGTTGAAGAGGAATATCATATGGTAAAGGGACATTGGGGTAAAAAGGGAATTGCTGGAGTAAAAAGGGAATTGGGGTAAAATGGGAACGCGGGTATTAAATATATATGCGGCTTGTTGTTTATATGTATTTGTGTGTATTAATGTATGTTTGGTATTTATCGGAGGCATGTATGCTTGCTGTACATGCCTGGTACCTGTATGTATTTGTAGGCTTAATGTAGTTTTTTCTTCTCCAGGCCCAAGAGGCCCCAAAGGAGAACAGGGGCTGTTCAGGTTCCTCAGGTGGCCTAGCTGAAGGTGAGATGAGCCCTAGTGCTCAAAAATCGGTAATGTCTCCACACTACGAGGTCAACGGGCAATTGTCCACAGGATCACTGGTCATTAGAGTTAACATGGACATAAAAGAAAGGTTAACAGGGAAACACGGAGACAGGAAGTTATTTGTGTTTTCTTCTTAGGTGAGGAAGGGGGAGAGGGGAGCCCGGGCTATTCTGGGCCTGACGGGGACTTTCTTCGCGGATTTTCCAATGGGGAAGGTGGGTTGAGAGGAGGGGGGAGAGAGGGGCAGCACCCCGCTGTATTACAGTCCCCTGTTTCCTTTATACAGAAGGATGGTGGATGATGGGGGGGGGGGAGGTCTTGATGGGGGAAGAGTTAAACGTGGGTATGGAGGGTTGTAGCGGATATGGGGGTTATATTTACTGCATTTAATGACTAGACCTTTCTCACTAAATACATAAAAGAGATTGGGGCTTGCGGTTGGAAGAAGGGGGGGGTACTCGTTACAGGTATACCTATATATGGAGGGAAGGTTTCACGAGTGGCCCATAGGGGGTGGGTATTCCCCTGGCCCCCATTACTGTAAGAGATTCAGGATGTGTGGGGGGACAGATCCCTGTCTTTAAACCATGTTTCCACACACAAGAAAACTATATTCTGTGGGGTGGGGGGGGGCAACACTCCTGCATTTACAACCCCCTATATTTCCACCTGGCACTTCTCCGACCTGTATATCCTTCCCCTCCTCAGCCCCCTTTTGGTATACCTACCCTATATTACACGCCCATAATTGGCACCATTTGAGCTTGTTTCATGTTGTAGATTTCTAAAAACCTTCATTTCGTGTATAGGGATGAGGTCATATTTTCAAGGAGGAGCCTGAAAAAAATCATAGGTTTTTTTCTTAAGTAAAAATCAGTATGTACCCAGTCTCTGCATTCAAACCCTCCTCTGTGTAAACACGGCTCTTTATTACAACCCACCTCGGTACTGGGCCCTCTCCCACAATTGCTAATCAGATTAAGTGCACCATAGCGGTTTATAGAGGACTAGTCAGGCCATCTTAACAACATTAGGGGCCCCCGGCAGAGCAGTGCACGGGGCCCGGCCTACACGGCCACTCAGCCTTCCCACGTGCTCACTAGCAGCAGCAGCCCGGAAGTGCTGCAAGCTAGCTGCGGAAGAGGTTGTGCTGTGAACGCAAGCCAGGGCGGTGAAGGCCGACACGGCGAGCGAAGAGGAAGCGGGAGCAGGGGTTACAATTCCGGGCAGGGGGCGAGGGAAGCGGAGCCGGGGTGGGCGTGGGGGGGGCGGGAGAGCGATTGGAGCCGGAGTGTGGGGGGGCGGAGAGGAGTGGAAGACGGAGTGCTGGGGGCGGGGGGGAGAGCGAGCGGAGCCCGTGGTGTCGGGCGGGAGAGGAGAGTGGACGGGGTTAGGGGCGCCGGGGGTTCATGAGACGTGGGGTCGGGGGGGGGTGAGCGCGAGCCGTGGTGTCGGGCGGGGTGGGAGAGAGCGAGCCGTTGGGGACCGGGAGGGGAAGAGAGGAA
This sequence comes from Ascaphus truei, assembly GCA_036426205.1. Classification (NCBI taxonomy): domain Eukaryota; kingdom Metazoa; phylum Chordata; class Amphibia; order Anura; family Ascaphidae; genus Ascaphus; species Ascaphus truei. Next base: position 15,773 of record WSYH01011870.1, read on the forward strand.
GCCGTGGATAGGGCGGGGGAGAGAGGAGCCGTGGTGCCGGGGGGGGGGAGGAGAGTTGCGGGAGGGGCGGCGTCAGGTGCCGGGCGGGGGGGAGGAGGAGTGAGCTGTGGTCGTAGGGGTTGGGGAGAGCGAGCCGGTGGTGCCGGGCGGGGGAAGGAGAGACGAGGGAGACGCGGTGCCAGGCGGGGGGGAAGAGAATAGGTGGGCAGATGATGGTCGGGACGCTTGGGCCCCCAGTGCTGTGGGGGCCCCCGGGCAACTGCCCAGCTGCCCATACGTTACGACGGCCCGGAATTAGTACCCACGTCCTTCATACCACCTCTCTGCTTCTGGGGCTTGTGGTGTACAGCATGCTGTAGGTTGGTAACCTTTTCTGTTTACTTTATATAAGGGGAAGGAGAGCAGGACCGGGAGGCCCTGTGGGACCCGAGGTGAGGCTAGTCCTGAGTATTGTGGTGCAGTGTTGTGGGGCTGCTGTACACAGGTGTATGTGTGCAGTATATGAGATATGTTGCCAGTGTGAAAAGAAATAGTTGCAGTCCGCGCTCTGGCTCTTTAAGGATTGCTGGAATGTTGATTCCTCTCTGTTCATTTCTGTACTCATGACATTGCGAGGCAGTGTTTTTCCCCCACCTCCAAAGTGGATCCCAAGCGGAGAATCGACGGTGATACAAATGACCAAGAAAAAGGGACACACAAGAGGCACAAGATAAGACATATAAAGTGTTACCAACAAGATAAGATAGCAACCACTTACATGAATAAAAACTTTAATATTCCCCGATCTCGACGATAACTTCTATGGTGGGGCATCACATGAGGTGTGCAGGGGCAGGATTCAGTCCTCAGCAATCAGTCCCGTGCGCGGGGCTGTCTCGTAGCGCGTGTCAGACCTCCACGAGAGTGTAAGCGTGGCTGAAAGCGAATAGCGCGAAGCGCCAGGGAAAAGAAGCCTCTGCAGCTGTTTGGGATGCCTGTCGTTGGGTATCGTAATCGTTGGTCGGAATAGAACAGTGTGTATACTGGCTGTCAAAAGTATATGGGCCGCAACACAAGTCGCGACGCGTTTCGATACCAAAGTATACTTCATGGTAATGAAGTATACTTTGGTATACGAAACGCGTCGCGACTTGTGCTTGCGGCCCCATATACTTACACTCGTGGAGGTCTGACAGCGCTACGGGAGACAGCCCCAGCGCGCGGGACTGATTTCTGCGGACTGATACTGCCCCTGCACACCTCATGTGTGCCCCCACCAGTAGAAGTTACCGTCGAGATCGGGGAATGTTAAAGTTTTATTCATGTAAGTGGTTGCCATCTTATCTTGTTGGTAATACACTTTATATCTCTTATCTTGGTGCGCTCTTGTGTTTCCCTTTTTTCTTATATGTGCAGTGTACAGGTGCACCATAGGAGGTATGCTGCATACGAGGTGTATATATGCAGTTTTCATGGTACAAAATGTGTATACCACGGGGGATTCGTTTTTTTGTGACTCAGATGTGAGTTTCCTCATTCTTGCTCTTCCAGGGACCACCCGGACGTCTCGGACAGAAAGGAGAGATTGGGTTCCCAGGGCGACCTGTGAGTACAGTTTCCTAAGGCCTTTAGGCCCATCACATTCCTCTCACTTCTTCCTCCGTCCTCTCTCACACTCCTATCCCAAACTTCTCTATCCTCACACTCCTATCCCAAAATTCTCTATCTCACACTAAAAAAAGGAGCGAGAAAGAAAGAAAAAAGGAGATAACTAAATAAAGACTACGGGAAAAAGAAAAGGAGAGAGAAAAAGACCAGAAAAAAGGAGAGAGAAGAAAAAAAAGGAGAGAGAGAACAAGAGAAAAAGGAAGAGAAAAGAGAGGAAAAAAAGGAGAGAGAGAAAAAAGAAGAGAAAAAAAGAAGAGAGAGAAAAAGAAGAAAAAAAAGGAGAGACGCGAAGAAGAGAAAAAAAAGGAGAGAGAGAAAAAGAAGAGAAAAAAAAGAGAAAAAAGACAGAGAGAAAAAGAACGAGAAAAAAAGGAGAGAGAGAAAACGAAGAGAAAAAGAATAGGGAGAGAAAAAGCACGAGAAAAAAAGAGGTAGAGAGAGAAAAGAACGAAGAAAAAAATGCAAGCGCACGAGAAAAAAAAGAGAAGCAGAAGAGACAACTAAAGAAGAAGAAAAAAGGAGAGAGCCAAAAGAAGAGAAAAAAAGGAGAGAGAGAACAGACGAAAGAGAAAAAAGAAGAGGAAAGAAGAGAGCAAGGAAAGGAAGAGAGAGAAAAAGAGAGAGAAAAAGAGAGAGAGCAAAAAAGAGAGAGAAAAAAAGAGAGCGAGCGCACAAGAATACGAGACAAAAAGAGATGAAGGAGAACAAGAATGAGAAAAAAAAGGAAGAGAGAGAAAGCAGAGCAAAAAAAGAAGAGAGAGAAAGAAGAGAAAAAAAGAAGAGAGAGAAATAGAAGAGATAAAAAACGTACAGAGAGAGAAGGGGGGGAAGGGGGAGAAAAAAAAAAGACAAGAGAGAACGAAAGAAAAAAAGGAAGAGAGAAAGATCGAGAAAAAAAGAAGAGAGAAAAGAAGAGAAAAAATAAGAAAGGAGAGAAGAAGAGAAAAAAAGAAGAGAGAGAAAGAAGAGAAAAAAGGACAGTAGAGAAAAGAAGAGAAAAAAGAAGCAGAGAGAAAGGAAGAGCAAAAAAAAGAAGAGAGCAAAAGAGAGAAACAAACTAACGCAGAGGAAAGGAAGAGAAAAAAGAAGAGAAGAAAGAAGAGAAAAAAAGAAGAGAGAGAAAAGGAACGAGAAAAAAAGAAGAGAGAGAAAGAAGAGAAAAAAAGAAGAGATAGAAAGAAGAGAAAAAAGAGAGAAGAGAGAAAAAACAGGAGAGAGAAAAAAAGAAGAGCAGAGAAAGAAGAGAAAAAAGGTGAGAGAGAGAAAGAAGAGAGAAAAAGGAACGAGAAAAAAATAAGGAGAGAGAAAGAAGAGAAAAACGAAAGCGAAGGGAGAGAAAGAAGAGAAAACAAGAAAGAGAGAGAAAGGGAAGATGAGCAAAAAGAAGAGAAGAAAAAGAAGAATAGATAAAGAGAGAAAAAAAGAAGAGAAGGTTAGAGACAAGTAAGAGAAAAAAAAAGGAGAGAGACGAAAGAAGAGAGAAAAAAAACGAGAAAGAAAGAGCGAGAGAAAGAATCGAGCAAAAAAACGAAGAAAGGGAAGAGAAGAAGAGAAAACCAAAGGAGATAAAGCAAAGAGAGAAGAAAAAGAAAGAAAAAAATAGGAGAGAGAGACAAAAGAAGAGAAAAAAAAGGAGATATGAAAAGCAAGAGAAAAAAAGAAGGAGAAAAAAAGAAGAGAGGGAGAAAGACTAGTCCAAAAATGTGAAGCGAGAAAAACAAGAAGAGAGCGTGAAAGAAGATTAGCACCATACAAAGGAGAGAGATAAAGGAAGGCGAGAAAAGAAAAAAAAAAAAGGAATCGAGCAAACGGCCGAAAAAAAACAAGCAAGAGACGTAGAAAGAAGAGAAAAAAAGAAGATAAAAAAATAATATAGTACTCCTCGACCACAACTACGATCAAAAAGTAAGGATATAGGAAATACTATCCCACACTCTATCCAAATGCTCGATAGAAAGAAGAGACACAAAACAAAAATCAGATACAAAAAAGATCTATATACAAGGACTTATACAAACTGCTATATAGAAATACGCTCCCAAACTCCTCTTACCTCACATACTATGCTCACACTTCTTTTCCCCAACTCCTTATTCACGCCTAGCCCAACTACTCTCTAAAAACTAATATCCCAAACTTCTCATCTCCCTCATATCCAAAATCACTCTACTGTATCCAACTACATCCACAAAACTCCTCTATATGCAATCAGATCCAACAATACTATACAAACTCCTATATCTCACTACTATCCCAAACTCCGTCTCTCACCCTATCCCAAACTCCTCTACCTACACTTCTATCCCAAAACTTCTCTATTTCACTCCTATCCCAAACTACTCTCTCTCACTCCTATCCTAAACTCCTCGCTCCTCTTATTCCCAAACTTCATTATTTCCCTCCTATCCCAAACTCCTCTACCTCACTCCATCTCACACTCATTAGCCCAAACTTTCCTATATCTCGCTCCTCTCTCACACTCT
>WSYH01011871.1:0-19900 GCA_036426205.1 Ascaphus truei
CTTCCTGGAGGGAGGATCGCTACGAGACGTGGGAGAGACCGGCGGCACCACGGGTAAGTGAGGAGCACGCCGAGGACGGCGTGACTCCCAGGACCTTACACTACCGTCTCCGACTCTTCTCCCGTTTGCCTCCAGGCCATTTGAGCAACTTGTATAGAACACTTTCCCTCCTCCAACTCTCAGCTTGACTCTTTGAAATTTGGTTTCCATCCTCTACACTCTACAAAGAAAGCACTAACAATAGTGGCCAATGGCCTACACGCAGCCAAGTCTAATGTTAATTTCCCCTTACTAATTCTCCTGGATCTCACACCTGTCCCTTTCTCCTGCACACCCTACCCTCCATTGGCCTTGGTGACGCAGCCCTACTTTGGCTCACGTCCTAACTATCTAACTGCTGATTCAGTGTTTCCTGAAACACTCCTCCTCTGACCACTCCCCCTCTCTTTTCCCGTGTCAATGACTTTCCCTCCACAATCTCCTCCTTGGTGTCCCACTGTTATATGAAGCTTAACATGTCCAAAACAAAATTAATACTCTTTTCCACTTCCATTGCCAAACCTTCACCAAAAACTCTCCCTCACTGTCAATAATACCACAATCTTATTATCACCTCAAGCCAGCTGCCTAGGGTTCCCTCTACTTCATTCTTCATATTCTCTCCCTCACTAAGTCCTGCCATCTCCATCTCCAAAATATCATTAGAATATGCCCTTTTCTCACTCATGACGCAACTAAAATCTTAATTCACTCACTTATCCTGCCTCACCTTGACTACTTCAACTTCGTCCTAGCATCTTGTTCACATTTCCCAACTCCAAATTGATCCAAAACACTGCTGCCAGATTTATCTACCTCACTCACCACTCCACTTCTGCTGCTCCACTGCGCAAATACCTTCACTTGCTTCCCATATCCTCCAGAATCAAATTTAAAACCCTAGCTCTGACTTACAAAGCTCTCAATGGTGGTGCCCCCCTAACATCTAAGTCCTCATCCCCACATATATCCCTAAAGACCCCCTATATTTTGTCCATGACATCCAACAAAATACAAATGGCCAGCGCCTATATTACATAGTTACATAGTTACATAGTAGATGAGGGTGAAAAAAGACGTACGTCCATCAAGTTCAACCTATGCTAAATTTAGACAACAGATACTTTATTCTATATCTATACTTACATATTGATCCAGAGGAAGGCAAACAAAAAACCCCGTTAAGGGGAAAAATTAATCCCTTCCTGACTCCAAGAATTGGCAATCGGATTAATCCCTGGAGCAACATCCTTCCAATGTATACTTATTTGGTATATCCCTGTATACCTTTCCCATCTAAAAAGATATCCAACCTTTTTTTGAACAAATCTATTGTATCTGCCATCACAGTCTCCATGGTTAATGAATTCCACATTTTAACTGCCCTTACTGTAAAGAACCCTTTCCTTTGTTGCTGGTGAAATTTCCTTTCCTCCAACCTTAAGGGATGGCCCCGAGTCCTTTGTACTGCCCGTGGGATGAATAGTTCTTTTGAAAGCTCCTTGTATTGTCCCAGAATATATTTGTATATAGTTATCATATCCCCTCTTAGACGCCTCTTTTCTAATGTAAATAAATCTAATTTAGCTAGCCTCTCCTCATAAGTTAGAAGAGAGAGAGAGAGAGAGAGAGAGAGAGAGAGAGAAACAGACATATACATATATAGATGTAGGTATGCTTATATTGTCAAGACAGTATAAAAAGCAGCGGATATATGTTAAATAACTTTAAGCAAGGACACGCCTAGTACAGTAAGATTTCTCACCTGGTGGAAATTGTGAGGGATAAATTCCGATGTCCCTGTCACCGTCCAAACCCTCCACGACGATGGGAAGTAATTTTCCCCGAAGCAGCTCCTCCAATGGAGTTAAGATCAGACGTTGTGGTGTCGGGCCACCTCCAGTGCCAGAAGCATGCACGCGTTGGTCTTGTATTTTCCTTTTTAATTTTGCCCTAATATCGTCAAATCTTTTGCGACAATTCCCCTTGTCCCTGACACGATTCCCACACGCATTGACACCAATTATTATTGTGTCCCACATTTCTTTTTTGCTTGATGAACTTGACCGCGCTTGAAATACAAACAAAATATATGACGTTAATTCATAATAATAGAAGCACCAGTTTCCTACACTGCTAGCTGTTCCAAGAGATAGCAAAGATGCTGTTTTAGGTGTAATATGTGAAGCACATGAGCATTCACTACTAAACCTAGACATGTAAGCAAGCTTGCATTAATATTGTATGCAGTTATCGCAAATTGAACGCCTGAGTTTTGTTGTCCTTGTAACGCATGATAAAAAGCTGTGTTTCCACAATAATTAACATACACTGCCGACACACTTAATTGCAGTGCGGCCAGATCCGCAAGCCGGGAGATTTCCCGGCTTGCTAGTGGCCGCCCCTCGGCGTGCCGCGCGTCATAGACGCGCGGTCACGCGTCTTCGGGAGCCTGCGCCCCCTGCACGCGTGTCCAGGGCTCCCCGAGGGAGCCCTGGTGTCCCGCGATGTGGAGGACGGCGGCAGGGGGTTCCAGGGGACCCGGCGGACCCGGCAGCGGTAGGGAGAGCGCCCCGATCGGAGGGCGCTCTTCCGCTGCTTCGGCGCTCGCCCGTCACCCTCGGGCGTGCGCCAGGCTACTGCTGCGGCCGAGAACGGGCAAATGCTCGAATAAACTTGGCCGCAGCAGTAGACAGATATTATGGACCCATATTTGCATATAAACAAAACTCACATGACCTAGGATCACATGTATTTGAAGAATAAATGGAAAGGTACACTTACCTACTAAATGTCCATAGAGACTGTCATAGTGCTCCAGAATCCCAGTGACAAGTGCCCTATTTTCCTGGTCATTGAAGCGAGGATTACGTGGCTTCTCCACACGTTTCTTCCGAGCAAGTTTAGGCTCAGAGCTTGGCTGCTGCTGACTGGACTCTCCTTGTTCCAATGGAAGAGACTCCAAAAGCTGGCCACCAGCAAGCACGCCACCACCAGACACCCCATCAGCAACTGAGCCACCAGCAGCACTCCCACTCCCAGCAATAGCACTCCCACTCCCAGCAACAGCACTCCCACTCCCAGCAACAGCACTCCCACTCCCAGCAACAGCACTCACACTGGGCGTATTTGTTTTCGGCTTCATTTTGAAGACATTCGGCACTTACTGCATACGGAGACGGAAAATCGCCAATAACATGACTTGCCGATTTCACATATTCGTCGCTTACTGCATGAGGCCCTTAGTCACAATGATTGGGCCACCTGTGCTAATGAGAGGATTGCCTTAAAACCTGCACTGTTAGTGGTCCTTGAGGACTGGAGTTGGGAACCTCTGCCTTAGGACATTACACTGAAGTCAATTTCTTTGGCATATAGGGTCACCATACCCTTAGCTGAATGTGGTTTGCGTGATCTCACTAGAGGCAAACTGTGGTATATACTGACCTAACTCACTTGAACTGGTCACCCAATGTCTTAATCATTCATTACCATTTACTGCTATTAATTAATAGGATTTTATTGTTCTCACATCTAATCTGGTCCTATTATTTTAATGAAGTTTCATAAAAAGTGTTTTAACTTTACAACTATACAATACACAATGGACCAATACCACTACTTTCCTCGGTTGTCTCTAACTATATGTAGGTACCTTCCCTCCACACAGACATAGACTCATGCTACAGTGGCGGCAAGCTTTAAACTAAAGCGGCTGCCTCCACGGGGAATTTAAAACCCCGTGCAGACGCGGGCTTTTTTTATTTTTTCTCGGAGCCGCAGGCGCTTCTATTGTTCAGCGCCATTAGCGCTGATTGAAGAAACGGCCACGCGCGGCTGCAAGATGCGGCTGGCGCGCAGCCAATTTCAGCACGAAAATTAAAAAGGCAGAGAAACAGGCGGTTAAGCTGTAGATTAAGCTTAGCCGCAACAGTATAGGCACTTATCCGGCAGGTAGTGCATTTACTCCGCCGTTGTTCTCTCTTTCTTCTGTATATGATTCATTGCCCTTTTGTACCTGTCTGGATCTTTGACCTGTCATACTCGGTAGAGTGGCTTCCACCAACCCTTTGTTATGATTCCTGGGTATATTTATGAGGGAACCGACAACACCGGACTCTAAACTCCAAGGCACATTCTGTTAACGGATCCTCCGGTAACCCCCTGCCCCCCCCCCCTTAAACTCATACCATAGCAATCCCTGCTTGCTGGCATGCCCAGAAAGGGAAAAACACAAAAAATACTTTTATTGCATGCAAGACATTGGAATGGAACAATGTTACTGGGCCAAAGAGCCAACTCTCTTGGACCATTGTACATGGATGAGGGATAACCAAAAAGGGCTTAATCTTTATTTGAGAGCCTGTTTACCCTCTCCCATCACACTGACAACTCCGAACCCTAGCCTCCTAGGCACATTCTGTCAACGGTTCCTCTGCAAACACCCCTCCCCCCCCTTGAAACTCATACCCTAGCAATCCCTGCTTGATTGCATGCCTGAAAAACACAAAAAATGCTTTTAATACATACAGTATAACACAGTGATACAATGTTACTAGGTCCAAGAGCTGACTCACTGGGACCCTTATACATGGATCAGGAGCAACCAAAATGGGCTTGACCTTTATTAGAGAGCCTGGTTAGCCTCTCCCGTCAAAGTAACCAATACCCATAGGGGCATGGGTGTGCCACTTTGCCAATCAATGGGTAGAGGAGGTGGGGTCAGTTGCCCCAGGGAGGGTGGTTAGGCCTCTTGGGTGGGTAGGGGAGGGCGGTTTACTCTTTAATTACCATAGTGGTTAATTACTGCTAAGGTGATTAAGGGTTTAGTAGTAGTAGTAGTTACATTTTTTATTTTACTGTTGGTGCCCACTGAAGAAGAGGAAGATGAGGAAGATGAGGACGGCCACCATCCTGGCAAGGGTACTGTAAGTAGAACTTTAATTTAATATATGCAAGCTTGGTAATGTTTAGGTTATGTTTTCTTTTTTTAATGGGCAAATGAGCTATTATCCAGAAACTGTATGGATTATAGGGATTTTGCCCATTACGGTACTGTATGTGTTGTGGGGTGGGGAGAATGTTGTTAAATATATTGTACTGATGTTTGTATTGTAATGTTTATTGGGGGCAGAGGAGGGGGGTGAAGGGGTAGTTGCCCCAGGGTTGTGGGTAGTGGGAGGGGTTAACCCTTTCATTACCATAGTGGTTACTACCGCTAAGGTAATTAAGGGGTTACCAGCTCCCGCAACCTTACCGGTAGGCATAAACACCCACCCTGGGGCAACTACCCTGTTCACTCACCCCCTCTACCCCCAATAAACCAGGTAGTTTGTCTTAACCCCTTCATTGCCTTAGCAGTTAGCCACTAAGGTAATGAAGCTGCTTTTATTTTATTTTGATAATATTTTATTGTAGCAGGGGGTATACAACATTTATTTCAGGTCCAGGGACCTCCTGCTTCCAGAGATAAATGCCCCATTATGGGTGCCAGTATCCATTTGTTTGGTTAAATCTCCCGATCACGTGGGCATGACGTGGGTGAATTTAAACATGGCCACTGGGATACCAGCACCCCATAACTGAAAAAGGGGGTCCCCGGACCTAATATCAATGCGGTTCAGCTCTGGAAACCCCCTACTACAATTCTATACTATTAAAATTAAATTAAAAACCCACAATCGCTTGTTAGAGGCGTGAAGGTAGAGTGATTGATTCAGTCTATCTCTTACAGTATGTGCGTCTCGTACAGACAGGTGAAGCCGGGTAGGATTCACACAGCGTGAGTCCCATTTAAATGAAGGGATCCCTGCTGTGTTAGTCTGATGAGCCTTTAGTCTGGCCCCTGGAATCTCGTCGCGTTGGATGGGTTTAAGTGCCGAATTCGCAAGGCAAGCAGTTCAAAACCGGCAGTTGCACCTGTATATCTTTTTTAATTTCCATAATTTCTTCCTTGATTATTTGTTTCATTTGTGATACCAGGTCATGGAAATCTTCTGTGGATAGTACTGTAGTTGTTCATTATCTTCCTTAGCAGCAAAAGCGAAGTTACAATTATGCTCAATGGTCTAGTGCTCCTCTTTATCAGATGCTACACGTAGCAAGGAATCCCATCCTCTTGGTTTTTCAGAATAAAAATGTGTTTGGGAGATCCCAAACTAAAACAGTGCATCAAAACCACATACAAAGCAACAATTTGATGAGATGTAGCCTGGCAGCAAATAAATTGATATCAGTTCAATTACAAAGATTTAAAACATCTTTCTCAATAGATATTGATCTTTACACATTTAATGAATAAGTGATATGTTCTTTGTGTAAATATAGATACACCGTGACTAATTAAAAGACCAGATCTAAGTCATGTACTGTAAGAACTGGTCAATATAAATCCTCTTTGTCACAGTGACAATGTAAATGGTAGGCTTTGAACTACTCAGTGAGTTTTCCTTTGCAGAGTGAACCGCAGCCGGCGTGCTCCAATCCAGATCGAGCAATAAGTGAAAGAAAAAAGGTGGTGGTGCACAGCCAAAAACTCACCAAGGGTAAGTAAATAGCATAAACAAGTAGAAATTTATTGGTAAGACAGGATTAAAAAAACACACTGACAAAGCGTCATCCGCGCGAAAAGCGTTAAATAGTAGGGGACTCTGGTCGTCAATTCCCTCTTATGTAGCACGTCCACATCTGCAATCAACACCCCAAAAACGAATCACCATACTCCCACACAGGTGATACATAAACTAACTATAATGGCTAATCATGGGTGTTTGATTGCTGGTGCCCAGTCTATGCAAAAAAAGCAGCATTTAGAACATTTAAGGAAAATGACATAACACATACATAATAGCAAAATAACTAGGCTGAAACAGATTAAAAAAGAGAGAATATCCTAATTCATATAGAACAAAGAATGAATATGGTCACACAGTTAAAAATCCTGTTACTGTATACATACATGAGAAACATTAAATTCATATTTTCTATAAATATATTTTATTCACATGTAATGTACTATTACTGATCTCTCCAATGGTCAAAATGTTGTGGACATTTTAAAATAATTCTAAAGGTCTAAATGTCTATATTGTAATAAAAATGCATGGATACCATCCAGTTTTTTTTAACACTAAATATATTGTAATATACATCATGGAATTTGTATATTTCAATAGGTATTAATGAATTAAGAATGCTGCTCTTATAAACATTCATATACGATCCAAAAGAAAAAGAAAAATACAAAGATTCTCTAGAATGCAAACAGAATTACATAAATAACAATAGACACTATGGGGGTGTAAGGAATCCACGCCTCAGTTTACTGCTTACCTTGCCTCACAGACATGTGCAGTCCTGGAACACTCCCTGTGGTATCTACTGCAGCTGTGCAAGCTATCAATGCAACCTAGCCTTGTACTCACTCATTGGAGCAGTGCCTTCACACCCTCCTCTGGGGATTGGCCCGCTGGCCTTTAAGTACTGCATCCCCCACAATCCTTCTCTGCCAAGCATAACCCTTCCTGGTTTTTACAAGTGTTCTGCCACAAGCCCTATGGCTTGGCTCTGTTGTGTTCTAATCTCTCTAGTTCTATTCCCTAGTTCACGCAGAGTTCTGTTCCTGTCTCCTGTGCTGAAGCGGAGTACTCTCCTTGTTGACTTCAGCTCCTTGTTTCCTGAGACCGGCTGCTAGTGTCACGCAGCGGTCTGTTCCTGTCTCCTGTGCTGAAGCAGAGGTTTCCCCAGTGTTGTCTTCAGCTCCCTGGTTCCTGGGGCCTGCTGCTCATTCTCTATTGCAGAGGCCGTGTCCTGGTTCCTGTGCTGAAGCGGAGGATTCTCCAGCCCGCTCAGGACTCTTGCACTGATTTACCACTGTGCCAGGCGGTGTGCCCACCCTGGTCTACCTATCACTTCCTGAGACCAGTACCATGGGCCATGGTCGCCGCACGCGCAGAGTCCACTCCCGCGCTCACGCTCCTAAGCTGAAGTGGGGAACTCCTGACTAGCTGTTGCCGAACTCCTGCTTGAACAACATTTACCCTGATGTCTCCAGTCCTGACCCTGGCTTGTCCACTGACGATGCTGCCTTCTCCAGTCCTGACCCTGCTACGTACAACTACGAACTGCGCAATCCAGATCAGCCTGCGCGGTCTAAGGTCGGTGCTTTAACAACTCCACATCAGCCATGCGGTCCGACCCAGGTTTGTGGCGAGCACAACCGTGACAGGGGGTCATGCAATAAAAACATTCGCCAGGGGTTTGAACTCGCCATGTTTTGAGCGTGTTGCCCTCGCAGTATGCAGGAAGGGCCGAATCCCTGGCAAATCACTGTGAGAGCAAAATTTAAAAACATGGCGATTAGCCGGTGGCGAGATAATCTGCTGCCGATAAGCCATCCCCTGCCGAGATGTGTCTGCAGCAGAGAGAGATCCGCCACTCTCTCGGCACAAACCTCGGCACAAATTAAAATATTTGTAATAAAATGTTATTCATAGTGTACATGTGCAGGGGGTCTCCGGAGCTGAACCGCATTGGTTTCAGGTCCGGGAACCCCCTGCTTCCCGAGATACAGGCCCCGTTATGAGGTGCCAGTATCCCTCTGCATTTAAATGTCCCGATCACGTGACCGCGGAATGTAAACAAAGCAGAGGGATACCGGCACGCCATAAAGGGGTCTGTATCTCGGGAGCAGGGGTTCCCCTGACTTAAAACCAAAGTGGTTCAGCTCCGGAGACCCTCTGCACATCTACACTATGAGTAAAACACACATATCAATAAACAATAATTCCATACTTTTGCGGCTATCTGCAATGGTAACGAAGCAGCATGAATGTATTTTTAATAATAGTGTATGGGAGCAGGGGGTCCCCTGAGCTGAACCGCATTGATTTCTGGCTCAGAGACCCCCTGCTTCCCGAGTTACAGGCCCCGGTATGGGGCATCGGGTGCCAGTGTCGCCGCCATCTTTATAGCATCCAAGACGCGATGTGCCCGCTATAAAGATGGCGGCGACACTGGCACCGATGCCCCAAACCTGGGCCTGTAAATCGGGAAGCAGGGGGTCCCTGAGCCACAAATCAATGCGGTTCAGCTCAGAGAACCCCCTGCTCCCGCACAGTATTATGAAAATATATTAATGCTGCTTCATTACCATAGCGGATAGCTGCTAAGGCAATGAAGGGGTTAAGGCATAATAGCATGTTTATTGGGAACAATTGCCTCCAATAAATATTGCAATAAACAACACACACCCCCTGTGCCCACAACAACCCCTATACCTCCTAACATACAGTACATATATTAAATTTTTGGGATGCACAGCAATAATACTATACAGAGGCGGCACATTTTATTTGAGTGCGGCTAGCTCCGCAAGCCTGGGGATGCCCCGGCATGCTAGCCGCACTCCCTCGGCGTGCCCCGAGGGAGCCCTGGTGTCCCGCGATGTGGGGGACGGCGGCAGGGGGTTCCGGTGGACCCGGCGAGCGGAGGGAGAAAGCCCCGATCGGAGGGCGCTCCTCCGCGGCTTCGGCGCGTGCCAGGCACATCCTGGCGCGCGCCTGGTTACTGCTGCGGCCGAGACCGGGCAAATGCTCAAATAAACTCGGCCGCAGCAGTAGGCTGGCGGTGGCCCTCGGGTGTTCCCCGCAGGCCTGCAGTACCAATTGTGTGCCCCCCCAAAAATTAAAAACACATAAATACTTTTATTGTATAGTAATGGGCAAAATTACTATTATCCACATAAGGATAATAGTGCATTTACCCATTTCAAATACATAAACCACAATAAATACAATAAATACATATTGCACTCACCCTTGTCCGGCTGCCACGAAAAGGCCATCCTCATCTTCATCACCGTCCATGCCCTCCTCCGATGCTGCAAAACATAAACAAGAATAATAAAAGCCAATGTAATGTCTCCTAACCCCTTAATCACCTTGCGGTCTGTAACCGCTATAGTCATTAAATGGTTAACCCACCCTCACCCACCATTTGGGACACCTATACACCCTCCCCTACTACCCAACCCCCGAGGCCTAACCACCCTCAACCACTACCCACCGGGAGGCCTACCCACACTGGCAAGGTGACAATACCACCTTCCCTAACCCCCGCTACCCACAATAATCAGGACTTTATTTAATTAACAATACATAACCCACCCACCCCATGTGCCCCCATAAATACATGGTTTATTCCTTTACATACAGGGTTAATACCCCAGGCCCACGGGAATCCCCGGTGGTCCTGCTGTGTGTACGCAGCCCCCACAGTGGCCCAGCAAAGGGTTTCACAAAGGGTCTGGAGGCCTATGGGTGGTCCCCGGCAGGCATCATGGTAGTCTCTGCGGGTCACCGTGGTCCCAAAATGGGGTCTCCACGGGTCTCCCCGGGGTGTCTGGGGGGCCCCGGGTGAGCCCCACAGGTGTCTGAGGGTTCTTGGTTGGTTCCCAGGGGGGTCTGGGGGCCCTCGGATTGTCCCTATTGGTCCGCGGTACCCCCACAGATGTGTGGTCACCGGTTCTTCCCCGCAGGTGTCCCCCGTGGACCCGGCAGCTTTGTACCCGTGAGAAGTCCGGGGAGACCTTAGGTGGTCTCCAGAGGTCCCCGCAGACCTAAGGAACCAACCCTGTATGTAAAAAAAATAAACCTGGCATGGGTGGTTAACACCTTCATTGCCTTAGCGGTTAGCCACTAAGGTTAATGAAGTGGGCTGTAAATGCATTTTTCATGCCTCGGATGCATGCCGGGGGGCTCCGGTGCTGGTATTAATGGGTATCAGCTCCGGAGACCCCCAGCATCAATCTAAGGATTCGCCTTTGCCTATGCTTTTCCACCACCAACTTGCCAACTTGAGTTGCCGTGACAGATTGGCATGAAAATCTCCATTCTACAGTGGCGAGTAGCGGCGAAACGCTTCTTGGGGTTACTAGAATTGAGCGGGTTTTAAAACATGGCGAGTAGCTTTTCGCCGTGCCTCTGGCAGAAAAAAAAACTGCCAAGAAACATGGCGTTTTTTTCCCCCGCCCAGTTCTCAGGGCTTACTGAATCGTGGTAGGCATTTTTGGCGCAAAACAGGCGAAAGGTGACTTTTCGCCGCATAGTGCATTACCCCCTATAAGTATCTATCATTGTTATATTAGCTAGATAGATTTTGTATGAATCAATACTGCACCAATCTATAAGAAAAAAAAGAATGAACCCAAAGGGATTCTCATAATCATTTGAGAATTCATTATTGTAGAATCACATGCATATTATTAATCAAGAAAATGCATGTTATTAGTACAGCTGGTTTGTTCAACCATGATATAATAATTTACCTTGAAACTTCAAATGGCTGGTTCTTGGTCAAGTGTATTAGATCATAAGTTACTGCAGACTCAATGAAGTAACTGCAAACAGATGATCAAAAATGTTGCAGTTAGGAGGACATAAACATGTAATAATTTACTTATGTATTGATACTATGGAAAAGTATCCCCTTTTGTGACCATATAGCAAGATGTCATATTGACAGAATAAGGGAGGATACATTAAAGAAAATTGTGTAGCTCCCAATCAGTATTAATACCGAATGGTGAAAGAGATTTAAGTTGGAAAATCCAATATATTTCAATTTTGTTTAACATCTTTAATCTATCACCTCCTCTAATGGGCATTTCAACATGTTGTATGCCGAAAAAACTAAAGTTGTTAATTCCACCTTTGGGGCATTCTGTGAAGTGTCTGGACACTGGATGTATTATATCTCTTGTATTAATGGAGGGGACATGTTCCATTATTGTTTTAGGGGTTACATAGTTACATAGTAGATGAGGTTGAAAAAAGACGTAGGTCCATCACGTTCAACCTATGCTAAATTTAGACAACAGATACTTTATCCTATATCTATACTTACTTATTGATCCAGAGGAAAGCAAACAAAAAAAAAACCCCAGTGACATATCATCCAATGATATCTCAAAAGGGGAAAAATACATTCCTTTCTGACTCCAAGAATTGGCAATCGGATTAATCTCTGGATCAACACCCTTCCCATGTATACTTATTTGGTATATCCCTGTATACCTTTCCTTTCTAAAAAGATGTCCAACCTTTTTTTTAACAAATCTATTGTATCTGCCATTTCAGTCTCCTTGGGTAATGAATTCCACATTTTAACTGCCCTTACTGTAAAGAACCCTTTCCTTTGTTGCTGGTGAAATTTCCTTTCCTCCAACCTTAAGGGATGGCCCCGAGTCCTTTGTACTGCCCGTGGGATGAATAGTTCTTTTGAAAGCTCCTTGTATTGTCCCAGAATATATTTGTATATAGTTATCATATCCCCTCTTAGATGCCTCTTTTCTAATGTAAATAAGTCTAATTTAGCTAGCCTCTCCTCCTAAATTAGATTGTCCATCCCCTTTATTCATTTGGTGGCTCTTCTCTGCACTCTCTATAGTTCCATAATGTATTTTCTTAGGATTATTGCATGACTTTGGGCACAATTGCTAAGCCTGCTGTCTACAAGCAGTCCTACATCCTTCTCCATCAAGGATTCCCCCAAATTAGCCCCATTTAATTTGTAAGTCACCATTTTATTGTTGCATCCCAAATGCATAACCTTACAATTATCTGTATTAAACCTCATCTGCCATTTACCTGCCTGGGTTTCCAGTCTCTCCAAGTCCTTCTGAAGAGAAATTACATCCTGCTCTGATTCTAATACCTTACACAATTTAGTATCATCAGCAAAGATGGAGACTTTCCTCTCGATGCCAACCTCAAGGTCATCAATAAACAAGTTAAAAAGCAGGGGTCCAAGTACCGATCCCTGAGGTACTCCACTCACGACTTTAGCCCAACCTGAAAAAGTTCAGTTTATGACAACCCTCTGTTGTCTGTCCTTTAACCAGTTTTCAATCCAGGTGCATATATTATTACTGAGTACAATTTTCTTTATTTTGTAAACCAACCTCTTGTGTGAAACCGTATCAAAAGCCTTTGCAAAATCTAAGTAGACCATATCAACTACATTACCCTGGTCTAAATTCTTACTTACCTCTTCAAAGAAACAAATAAGGTTAGTTTGGCATGATCTATCCTTCATAAATCCATGCTGACTATTAATAATAATTTTGTTTGCCATTAGGTATTCCTGAATATTATCTCGTATTAAACCTTCAAGTAGTTTCCCCAATATTGAAGTCAGGCTTACAGGTCTGTAATTCCCCGGATGTGATCTAGTTCTCTTTTTAAATATAGGCACCACATCTGCTTTATGCCAATCTTGTGGTACTGAGTCTGTGGAAATGGAGTCCTTGAATATTAAATATAATGGTTTGGCTATTACTGAACTTAACTCCTTAAGAACTCTTGGATGTATTTCATTGGGGCCAGGTTCTATATTTACTTAATTTTTTTTTCAAGCTGCTTATGAACTTCTTCCTCAGTTAACCAATTGTTCATTAATATGAAGGCTGTGGCTTCCTCCTGCGGCACTACTATTGAAATTGATTATTCCCTGGTAAACACAGAACCAAAGAATGTGTTTAATACCTCTGCATTTTCCTTATCTCCAATAATATGTCTACCCATCTCACACTGAAAGGGTCCTTGTGACGATCGGGGGTTAATCAGGCCAATAATAAAGGCCATATGCCCAGCTGATTAACCCTAAATTGTGTTGGGACAGAAGGGGTTAATTCTATGTACACCACAAATGTCATTTTTTCCCCTACAACATCGTATTGTCCCTTTTTTGCAGTTATTAATCCTAAATCGCATTGGAACTGAAGGGGTTAAATGTATGTACATCACCCTGATGTGTTTTCCCCTACACCACCACTATTAACCATAATCCCTGTTGGGATGGAATGGGTTAAAATGTCTTGTCACCCCAATATCATATTTTCCTCTCAATCATCTTTATTGTCCCCATTTTGCAGCGCAGGCCATAGCTGCAGTAAAAGCAATGTATGCAAATTGGGCCAATTGTATTTCAGACACAAGGAGCAAACTAGCACTCTAATTTTTGGAGTGCAGCTAGCTGAGGATGTACTAAGCCCATACATATTGTTTGGTGTCCCCCACACATACAGAAAGTATATATACTGTATATAGATAAACTGCATTTTAGTTATGTTTTAATAGGTACCGCCAGAAAGCTTTTCTTGTGCCCAGCAATGAATGTATTAACATGCATATATGTTAAGAGTAAGGAAATTAACATTATAGCCAGGAGATGACACTAGGGGGTGTGTAAATCTGGGCTTTGAAATGCGTAGCAGAAAACTTCTGAGCTTCAAAGAAATAGAGGTGTTAAACTTTTTGTTCACAGGTAGGAGTGTGGTAGACTGAGGAAGAAGGGTGGCATATGCTAAGTAGCAAGTGGCCAGGTGGGGGAAGATGACATTTCTGTTGCACATGATCTTAGCAGACCATGAACCAACTTTTGTCCTTTTCACAAACTCCTGGCAGAACGGGGATTGGTGGGTTAAATGTTCCCACAGAGGGATTGGTCTTGCATGTTAGGGATAGGACTGTAAACTCTATAACCATACCTGCCGAGCTATCCCCAGTGTGATTCATGACTTATCCAAGCTTTGCTCAAGATTCCGTTCAAGTACAGCAGCAGCGGTTCCATAACGCAAGGGGTTAAAAACATCATAACCAAGGATTTACCCTTACTTCCAGAATTCGTAGTCCTGGGGACTCCCGAACGAATCCCAACGAACTAGAACAAACTTCTTTCATTTGGCGAATATATTAGGCTGGCAACTTGCGACCTAGCCAAAAGGATTTTAAGCCAGAGACTTTATTTCTTCAGCTTTCGTTCAAAGGACAATTTATATCATTTCCCCATCCCAGTAAGTGTTTATTAAGTGTATTCTGAAGTCTATAAGTGTATTCTGCGGTGTGTTTGTCTATAAAGGAAATAAATAACAATTTATTATGCCCGCCTTGTTATGTTCAATTGAGAATCCCAAAAATATAAAAGTGTTAATAAGTACTGGTCTACCGTGACAGTCCTACAGTATATTTTCTTTTCTCATTTTTTTGTTATTAAGGTACTTAAAGAACCTTTTAGGGTTGACCTTACTTTCTATTTCAATCCTTTTTTCATTATCTATTTTTGCTAATTTGATTGCCCTTTTTCAATTTTTGCATTTTTCGTGGGTCTGATGGTTCTTCCCACATAACCTTTTTTGCAGCCACATTTTAAATAGTACACTATATAATTAGTTTTACAATTTATAAATTTACTTATTTTGTAGTCTTTGCTTGACCTTGTATTACTTATGATTTTAATGGGCTTGGCAAATGTACATATGGTACAATGCCCACACTTATAGACGCCTTGTAGTTTTCCAAGCCTATTAGCCTTAGTAGATTGAAACCTAAAACAACAGGGAGATATATGAGATGCCAACAATTTGGCTTTTTTATATACAAATCTTGGGCCCTGATTGTAAAGTGTCATAAATCTTTATCTAAATTAAATACATCACAATGTTTTGTTATGATAGATCATATCTGTTGGGCTTGGCTGCTATGTTGAGTACTGAATAATGGGACCCCATCTTGATTTTGTTTTCTGCTGCTGTAAAAGGTATGTGTTTTGTTTTTAGATAGATGTTTAGGAACTAAGAGATCTGCTCAGTCAGTCTAATATGCAATGTCAAATGCTTCCATGATATCTGATTCTCTAAGCTCTTCGGAGCAGAGACTCCTTTTCCTAAATGTTACTTTTAAGTCTGAAGCACTTCTTCCCTTTCTGATATTTATATCTGATTATGTGTTATTTATATCTTATTATTTATATGACTGTAACTATTACTGCTGTGAAGCACTATGTACATTAATGGCGCTATACAAATAAAGGCATACATACATACATACATACATAACCTCTGTTTTTAAATGTTGAGGCCAGCTGACTTGACCGTAGAATAAAGGACTCATCATCTGAACAAAGTCTCCTCAGTCAAAGGAACACGCCTTTGAGTATACCCCCGATGAGGGGTCTTGGGTGACTTTTGTCAGCTCTGAGAAATTTGTTTCTGGAATTTCCTTTCGATATATGTCGGCCTGAATACTACCATTTATAGTACAGTATGTCTACATATAGAACAAATCAAGATAATGAATGTGTGTAAGGCAGCGTGTTCCCTCCTTACCTCCTGCTGCACAGCATCCCATTGCAAGAGGTCGGAGAGCGCGTCCCCCATGGCATGCTTCCTCCTTGCCCCCTGCTGTACAGCCTCCCGTGCACCTTACAGAGTGTGTGCGCCCATGGAGGGCTTTTAAGGTTCCCACGGAGCTTAGCTGCACCCCTCCGTTTTTGCCACGTGGCACGCACACGTGATGAACGTGCACCGCTCCCCAACTGCACGTCAACTCTAATCTCTCCCTCACCTGTCTCCTGCTTTTCACAGCCTATCCTTGCCTCCACAGAGGCCGCTCCTCCGATCCACCCGCTTCTCTTATTGAATTCCTGTTGCTATATATGCTAAGCTCTGTCACTTCCTCTTTGGATGAGCATAGTTATTGGTAGCCTTGTGTTCCCACATCTCTAATCCTACCTTGTTCCTGTTTATGCACTAACCTTGTTGCTGCTTGCCTCCCTGTGTACTGACCCGGCTAGACTTTGGACCATTCTCTGGATTACAGAGCCTGGCTTGCCTCTGACCTTCCGCTCTTCTCCATCCCTGACGACAACAAATGGACTATCTACATCTCTGCTGGCTCCAATCCTAGACCACGGCACTTCAGACTCTGTCCACTCTCCTGGCACCTACAGACGAGACCACGACTATTCTAAAGCTTGCCTTAAACTAGCCCGGTTACATTCTGGGTATGTGCTGGGTATGTGCTGGGCTTGTTTAAGGTGAGTTTAAGACATTTCTGAATACAGCAGGGGTCCCTGGCAGTCCCATTCAGTTTGGGCTTGGCAACTGTACATATGGTACAATGTCCACACTTATTGACGCTTGTCAAACTGAATGGGACTGCCAGGGACCCCCGCTGTTAATCTGATGAGCCATTAATCAATGCAGAAATGCTGGGGCTAGTATAAGGCAAGTTTAAGGCATGTATTCAGAATATAGAGAGCGTAGGTAGAGCACAGCCAGTATTCAGAATATACCTGGGTGTACATGGGTCTTTTTGGCGATTGCCACTAGTTTGTGTTAGAATAGTCGCAGTCTCTGCTGTACCTATGACCTCGGCAAGTATCATGGCTAACTCACTCTCTCCAACCCAGACCTGGCAATCTTGACTATCCACCCTCCAGGCATGCCTCCGCTGCTGTGTGTGTGCCGTTCTATACTTTCCAACCTCAGTACTGGGGTCCCGCCTTGTTCATGTTGAGTGCAAGCATTACAGTATGCTCAGTCCAAAGAACATGGACACCACTGTGGAAGGTCAAGCAAGCCCTCTAGACCGTCTCTATCAGTTGGAGAAAAGGTCAGTTCTCTAAACCAGGATTTTGCAAACTTTTCTCTGCAGCAGCAGCAAAATAGACCTACGAAACCGACAGCGACTTTCTCACCCTCTTCGTCCAGGTCTGCTGAACCGCGTCTCCCTACTCCTAACCGCTATGCTGGTGACTCCCACGAATGCTGAAGTTTTCTTAACCAATGTGGAATTCAATTCAAATGAACCCCTTCTTGTTTTCCCTCTGCAAGGTCGAAAGTAGCTTATATCATCGCCCTGGGCACTATATCTCCTTCCTCTTCTTCCCAGGAAACGTTGCCGAGCCGGATCATGCTCCCATTCTCCTCAAGGGTGACAAGTTCCAGGGATCTAATTTTATTGACCAAGACTTTGCTTTAAGGAACAGGATCCCACGTCTCCATAAATCTGTGCCTGTCGGGTTGGAAGCCATCGACGGACATCCCCTCCAGCCAGCCTTCATCTCTCTGAAGACTTGCGAACACTCTCTCATCACTAAAGACGTCCATAAGGAAGAGATTGTTCTGGACATAATTCATACACCATCCTTTGAGGTAATCTTGGGCCTCCCCTGGCTTCAACGACACAACCCACAGTTGGATTGGACCAACAAAGGACCCATACATAAATATGCAGTTTAAAGGTCCCTAAAGAAGACAAAACTACTCTTCCTGAAGTTTATGCTGATTTCAAAGATGTCTTCGACAAGGTACGCTCCGAGGTTCTTCCTCCACATCGGCCTTTTGAATGCCTGATTGATCTTTTGCCAGGCTCTGTTCTTCCCACAGCTAGATATTACCCTCTTTATCTTCCTGAGACCAAAGCTATGTCTGAATATATTCAAGAAAACCTGAAGAGGGGATTTGTTCGTAAGTCTTCATCACCCTCTGGGGCTGGCTTTTTCTTTGTTAAAAAGAAAGACGGGTCTCTCCACCCTTGTATAGACTACAGGGGGCTTAATAAGATCACTGTGAAGAACCTCTACCCCCTAACGCTCATCTATGAGCTTTGTTATCGCTTACAAAGGTCCACTATCTTTTTCAAATTGGACCTTGGAGGAGCATATAATCTTGTACATAAATGCCAAGGCGATGAATGGAAGACGGCCTTCAACACTCGTGATGGGCATTACGAATATTTAGTCATGCCATTTGGCCTTTGTAATGCTCTGGCAGTATTCCAAGAAATCGTAAATGAGATTTTTCGAGATCTACTAAATCTGTTTGTCATAGTCTATCTTGACGACATTCTCATCTTCTCTAAATCTCTCTCAGAACACATTCATCACACTAAGCTGGTCCTGTCTTGCCTTCGGGAGAATCTCCTATACGCCAAACTAGAGAAGTGCCTATTTCACCAGAAATCCATTTATTTCCTGGGCGTTATTATTATTTCGGACACCGAATTCTCCATGGACCCTGCCAAACTCAAGGCAATGCTAGAATGGCCACAGCCGACCTCCTTGAAAGCAATTCAATGATTCTTAGGATTTGCTCATTATTATCGCAAATTCATCAAAATAAAATCTTCTACTGTAGCTCCTATCACAGCCTTGACAAAGAAAGGAGCAAACACCTCTTCCTGGTCACCTATGGCACTTCAAGCCTTCAAATCGCTCAAAGAAATTTTTGGCTCTGCACCTATCCTGTGTCACCCAGATCCCAAACTACCTTTTACTCTAGAGGTAGATGCATCTGACATTGGCGCAGGCACTTTTCTTTCTCAAAGACAATCCCCTCAGGCCAAGCTTCACCCCTGCGGTTTCTTTTCTAAGAGGTTTTTCTCCGCAGAACAGTATTATGACATTGGTAACAGGGAGCTCCTCGCTATCAAACTCACACTACAAGAATGGAGGCACCTCTTGGAAGGTACTGAAACCCCCATTTCAATTCTCACAGATCATAAAAACTTGCTGTACATAGAAAACGCCCGTCATCTTCGAGCTCGTCAGGCTCGTTGGTCTCTCTTCTTCTCTAGATTCAATTATCTTATTTCTAATATTCCAGGGTCTAAAAACCTGAAAGCTGATGCCCTGTCCCGCCAGTTCGTGGTCGAAGACAAGTCTGAAGCTATATCGGAGACAATCAATCTTTCCAAATACGTTATTTCTCCCAATTCTTTTGACGTCCTGGATGACATTTTGGCTACTCAAACACGCATTAACGATGATCTTATGGTGCCAGATGGTTGTCTAGATGCTGCTCCTCAATTTCGTAAAAAGATTCTAGACTGGGGTCATTCGTTTAAGTCTGCTGGTCATCCTGGTACCAGAAGAACTTCTGATCTCATCAGACGAACCTTCTGGTGACCTACCATGCTAAAGGACATTGAGGCGTTCGTCAAGTCCTGTACTATCTGCGCTCAGGTTAAAGCTGCACGCAACAAATCACTGGGTCTCATATGCCCACTGCCAGTGCCAG